>BLKM01001294.1:1629935-1803064 GCA_013340265.1 Coptotermes formosanus | reverse complement strand
CGTGTTGGGTCTAGTTGGCACACTTGCTATGGGGCAAGTTGGCTCACCGTGCCACCTTACTCCGCAGTCAACAGTGCAGTGTTCTGTACGCTTCTTATTACTTTCATCATTTCAATGTTGTTTAAGGAAATATAATTATGCCAAGATCGTGCAAAAGGAAATCTGAAATGGCAAGCATTGCCCCAGATGCAGTTCTTCGAGCCGTTAGGGCAGCCAGAATAGAAAATAGGTTGATTAGAAGCTAGCAAGAGATTTTGGAATCCCGTTTTTCTCTCCAACGATACATTGCAGCAAAGCTTTTGAAGATATACGGAATTTCACAGAATCCGACCTTCAGTACTGAGTACAAGAAAACTCGCCAGTTGAGTTCACGTGTGTTTCTGATGTATGGTATAAATGAACAGGGAAATAAATCAAAAGTGCTCCGTAGTTTTATTTTTGATAAATGGGTCGCTACATAAAGTAAAATGATCTTACATCTTTCACCATATTTCTCATTAACCCTTTAAAGAAGAAGCGTATCTGTTTTATATAAGGACTCAGTGCTTACCGCGCTGTAAACACTCCCCACTTCGGTTATAAAAACCAGTCTCTTCATGTTTTATAAGGCAAAAGTTGCTGTTTGTTCTGAGGTCCGTACAAAACACATAAACACAATGGGGGCACCACGTAGAATTTTTTAATTTTAAAACTGGTGGTACGTAAAGTTACCGCTAGGCTTTAAAAGGTGAATTTTTAAAAATAGGATAAGTGTGATTTCTGCGCGTTTGTTCACTGATGGTGATTAAGAAAACTAAGAGAAATCATTGTAAATCGCATCAGACCATTTACTATGGCTTGTCTGCAAGGGAGGTGAGAAAGTTTTCTTTTGAGTACGCAATGGCGTTAAATATAAATATCCTCGAAGGTTGGAGGGATACAAAAATGGCAGGCACAGAATGCTTTGAGAAGTTCTTGAAAAGGCGTAAGACTGATTGACTGCACAAACCTGAGGCAACAAGCATCAGCAGAGCTTAACAAGACTGATGTTAATGATTTTCTTTTATAAATCTGAAAGAAGTGTTTGGTCATCTGCGGCTTGGTTCGGGCGACATATGGAACATGGACGAAACGGGTATAAAAACGGTGCAGATATATGACCGAGTTATTGCGCGCCGTGGTTGCAAATACATAGAGACACTGATGACCGCTGAACCTGAAGAATTAGTAACTTCAGCCCTGGACGTTTCAGCGGCAGGAAACACAGTGCCGCCATGTTCTATTTCCCCTAGGGTGAAATTTCGTGCCCATTTCTTGAATGGTGTTCCTGCAGAGATTCAAGGTGATGGTAGTCGTCCTGGATGGATGCAGGCGGAATTATTTGTGAAGTCTGTGAAACATTCTTTTTCCCCCATGTGAAAACTTAAACAGAATGACCAGTAGTTCTCCTTTGGAGAGTCATGATTCGCATTTGTCAGATGTTGCACTCGATTGCTGTAAGGAAGACGGTGTGACAGTTCTCTCCTTCCCTCATTTTAGTCACAAGCTGCAGCGCCTTGATGGGAGAGTCTGTTGGTCACTAAACCTATGTCAGTCGTGCATGTGAATCATGGATCACAAACCACGCAGGAAAAACGATGACGATTTACGATTGACCTGAAATTATCAACATGTCTCTCAACTTTACAGCTACTCCTGCAAATATCGAGGCTGGATACCTGGCCACTGGAATTTTTCCCTACAACAGAGATATCTTTGTTGATGAGGAGTTTCTGTCCTCCGATGAAAGACAGACCAGCTCCAGCCACAGACACTGCAGCATCGAGCTGCAGCAACGGAAACATTAAACATGATGGGTCTGCAGGACCAGACCCTTCAAGAATTCATTCTCCCGAAGCAGGTCCTTCCAAAAGAACACATGCTAAAACAAATCAAGCACGTCCTTGACTCCTGAACTTGTCCGTACTTTTCGTAAAAGCAAACGCTAGTAGAAACAAAAGATGTATAGCAATCCTGACTGATACGCCGGTGAAAGCAGCCTTCCTAGATGCGCAGAAATTAAGACAAGTGACAAAAGGAAAAAGAACATCAGAAGCGAAGCAAGAGGCGCCTTTTGATAACCCTGAAAGAGATTCTAAAAAGAAGAGGAAAATAGTGAGAAAAATTCAGTCTGCTCAGATGAAAATGGTGGGGAAACATTTTGTTTGGTTTCCATGGACACATACTGCAATCGTGTAGCAGGGGAAATATGGGTTCAATGCACCCAGTGCCAAATGTGGGCCCATGAAAAATGAACTTCTGGCGTTCCCTGGGGATACATTTGTCCCAACTGCAAGTCGGATGTATCAGATGAAAATTTCTGCAGTTTTGTGGACATATATATCTGTATCGCTTTTCATTTTCCAATTTAATTTTTAATGTTTGTCCTTAGTTTTGTACGGACTGTAAATCAGTTTCATTATGTTGTTAACAGTTAAATATTTTAGCATCATTCACGCTGCCCTGGAATATTTTTGACAATAATAATAAATCAGGCTCTACTATGTGCCTACCTACCCCATCATATGTGCCAACCTAGCCCATATATGGGGCAAGTTGGCACACACGCAGAGGTTAGAAGAAGTTCATTTTTCTTGCATTAGTTGTCGATATAACTTCTTCATTATATTTTCTGGCATAGTCTAAGAATGACACGTGCCACAAGTACCATTTTCTTTTTTGTATCATTTGTATGAAAATTGTAAAAAATTAAGAAGTGAAAAGTGTGCCAAATAAACCCGGTCTCCCCTATCTTAAGTAACATAATATGTGTATGAAAGGCAATGAGGTAAGCTAAGTCACATACACGGCATTTGGAAAATTTAGTAGGCTATATGTGCAGAAGTGGAGTACGCCCGCATTACTCATACCTTCCTGGTGATTTGCATACGACCTGTAAAGCTAGCAGTTCTCTAATAAATAAGTTTTAGACGGAATGATAGTATGGCAATTATGTCAAGTTAAAAGAAATTACATTTTGTTATTTTGGAGAGGATTTTACTACCAATAGCGCCATCTCCATGGTGACACAGCAAACGTCAGAGAATTTTGCTAGATTTAAACATAATGAAACTGTCACGGCAACTTAGTTCTTATAGAAGTCAAGGATATGCATTCTGCTGCATTCGTGGGTAGTAATTCTTCCCCCCAAGCATTGCAATGTTGAAAGCAGTAAAAGAGCAAAGGATGTCGCTTTCGTGTTTTTATGTGTTCTTTGATGAACGCGCACATGGAAAAGGCATACAGCAGACACTGTTCCACATTCGTCTGTCTGTGTACACGCTATATTACAATGTCACTGAAGAGATTTCGATAAATCATTGTATGGTATTCAAAACTCAAATTTTATGGATAATTTAATTTCAGTTTTTATCGGTCAAATGCTATAAAAATAAAACTTACATAAAACATCAAACTTCTCAACGTGCTGCGCGACCGCTTAAGAGTATTAAATGGCTTTCAGTCATTTATTTAATGTTTGTTAAAGTTACATTAAAAATAAATCAACTGCTATATCTTTACTTTTATTTTCGCAGTTCAGGTGGGTGTACATTTCAATTACTGCATGTTATTAGCAACTATTTTCGAGTCTAATTTTGAGAGATGCTGACTGCAGAACATTTTTATATAGGCCTATAAGGAAGAATATCGATTAAGACACTGTCTTTGACTCCGGCCATCTGTACCCAGTACTGCATTATCTAGACAGGTTCTCTATGGTAGGCGAAGATGGAAAGGTTATTTGAACACAGATGATGTTCAGCCATCACAGCACGTGGGTTTGTGCGCGAAAATTTGCCATTATGTCAACAGTACAAAACACTACATTCGAGTCTGCGATTAAACATTAAATGTCAGCCTGATTAATTGCCATTATGTTAAGCAATACTCGACAATAAATTTCAGTTTGTTTCATTAGTTGTCAAAATGTTAATCAGTATTCGACATTAACTTTCAGCCTCTTTGTTTAGTTGTCATTATGTCAATCAGTACTCGACATTAAATTTGAGTCTGTTTAATTGCTTGTTGCTATGTTAAACAGTACTCGACATTAAATTTGATTCTGTTTAATTACTTGTTATTATGTCAATCAGTACTTGACATTAAATTTGAGTCTGTTTAATTTCTTGTTGTTATGTTAAGCAGTACTCGACATTAAATTTGAGTCTGTTTAATTTCTTGTTGTTATGTTAAGCAGCATTCGACATTAAATTTGATTCTGTATAATTAGTTGTTATTATATTAATCAGCACTCGACATTAAATTTGAGTGTGTTTAATTAGTTGTTATTATGTTAAGCAGTATTCAACATCAAATTTGAGTCTGTTTAATTAGATGTCATTATGTTAAGTTAAGCAGTACTCAACATTAAATTCGAATTTGTTTCATTAGCTGTCAAGATGTTAAGCAGTACTCGACATTAAGTTTGAGTCTGCTTAGTTATCATCACGTTAAGCAGTAGGTCTACTACATTCTCTCATCTTCTGATACCATTATCTCAATCAGGCACGGCACGAAAAACAGGCTTGAGTTTTTTAGACTAAAAATTGCTTCACATTTTGTAAGTGAATCATCGACTTCGTGTAAGTAGAGTAACAGATACATTGGATATAAAAATTACGAAGCACTTCTTATACTTAACATTGAACAGAAACGTCCAAATACACAAAACACTTATTATATCAAGTGTACCTTTCATAAGGAACTAAATATCTATCAGATCGTCGTCATTTAAATAAGTTGTCTGTCACAAATTAAAATATTTAACACACAGCATTCTTCATAATATGCAGCTTGTACAACTGAATTAACACTGCAGTCAGACATTTATGTGCTGCCTACCTGCTGCCTTTATGTACTCTAATATTTCATGTTACCTGGCCTTAACTGAAACTTTCGTAGCGTTAGATCTCATAATGACTGTGCTCCGCTACAATCTAGTATTGATTTTATACAAAGCTGCTGCGCTACTAACTGCATAAAACTCAGTTTGCTTGTTAGTAAAACTAACGAGTTGCTTCACTCTCAAGGAAAAACTTTTATTTTTTCTTGTGTATAAACTTTGTAAATCCTGCGCAATTCACATTCAGCCACTAAAAACCTGGGGGATTTGTTAATTCGAAGCTCCATTTTCATCATCACGGTTATTGCATATTTTGTCAGAATATTAAAATATTGGACCTTGTTTACATATTAACATTTCATTTTTAATCTCTTGCCCATTAGTCTACTTTACTTCATCTCTAATTCAGAGCACGGGAAATCACGTTACCTCCCCAGTGTTACAGCAAGAGACAAGCATAATATAGCACCAGTAACTAAAAATATGAGGATTAAAATGCAAACTTGCAAATCGTGTTTTATAAACGTGACACTCGGTCTCACCCTAAGGGAAGAACACGGTTTGAGAGTAGAAAAGGGCGCTGAATAGAATATGCGGCGCCTACAAGAGGAAAAAAGAGAAGGCCTGATAGAAACTGTATTACGATAAAATTAATAGTTTTTGTTCCGCACCAAACGAATGGAGATCACATGGTTGGAATATGTAGGACATAATGAAGGGCTGAAAAATGTTATGTAAAATGTTGGTCGGAAAATCTGAAGGGAGACCAAAACGTAGGTGAAGAAAAATATTACAATATCTCTTACATACTACAACCTGAGGGTGCGGACTGGATTAAAATGGCTCAAAACAAGGTCCATGTTTCAGGCTTATAAGCACGATAATGGAACTCAGGCCGACTCCAGTGGCCGCGCGGTCTCATGCGTGGGTCTACGATCGCTCGCTTTTTAGGATTGCGGGTTCCAATAGCTCCGGGCGAATGGTTGTCTGTCTCTTGTGAGGGTTGTGTGTTGTCAGATAGAGGTCTCTGGGACGGGCCTCTCACTCGTCCAGAGGAGTCTTACAAGGTGTGGTGTGTCTGAGTGTCATCGAGGAAAAGTCATAGACGAGGCCTAGACCCAACAAGGCAGAGGAGACGTGAGAAAAAATGGAACTTAGGATTTCATAAAAGTTGCGTAAAGTCTTTACAAGTGAGCGACTATCAAATTCTACTAAAGAAGAGGCTCCACGATCTTAGCTATAGTCGGAAGCAATTCCGCTGTCTTCGTTCTTCTTTGTCGATTCCTGATCCAGCCGAATGAGTAGGTCCATGGGTTCGCATATTGGTATGCGTTATCAATATTCCGCAAACTCGCTGAGAATAATCTAGTCTTCCAATTAGTGAACGAGTTCATTATATAGCACTCTTCATATGTATGAAACGAACTCACGATGCATGCGACATTAAGTGGACAACTGACACGATGTCGATATATTGACCTGTTGTTAAAGCATCATTTATCATCTAACTGCTCAATTGAGCAGATAAATTAATACCAATCAGTAGTAAATAATTTTTATGGATATTTTAACGGTAGGCGAAATATTATTACACCAGTCAGCGACATGCACGTGCTGCACTTCCTGAGCCTATCTGCTAAGCATTTCAAGTGCTTGGTTTAAACAGCTCGTACATCAAGGGCCTTCAGCTTGACGGTGACGCAGCTGAAAGTTTAGCAACATCCGGAAGCACCCTTTATCGCTATAAATTTATTTCCCTTCATATTCTTTACGGAGCATCAATAAGAACGTTGTTATCAAACATTAATATAGGACAACAGTACTCTGACAATTTTTTCCCACGACAAAGCATATTACTCGTATATCGACATCACAGTTCCTATTATTTACAACATTCTTTCACACAACAGAATTTTATACCGCAAACGACCCCAGACTGCCGCTGACAAATATTAGATACAGGTTTCCATTTTAGGTGCTTTCGCAAAACTTCGAAAAGTCGCAATTAGCCTGTCATATATGTTTGTCCGCCTGTCTGTTTATCCGTCTGTTTGTCCGTCTGTCTCTCTGTCTGTCCGTCCGTCTGTCCGTCCGTCCGTCCTTCTGTACGCACGGAACAATTCGGCCCCCACTGGGCGCATTTTTATGAAATTTGAAATGAGCATTTTCCGAAAATCTGTCCACCAATTCAAATTTTATTAAAATCTGATGAGAATAACAGGTACTTTACATGAAGACCTATGTACATTTATAATACTATCTCGCTGAATTCTTCTTAGAATGAGAAATATTGCAGAAAAAATTGTAGGAAAACTCAAAATACACATTTTATATTCAGAAACTTTCTTCCGAAAGACGTGTTGTTTGGGAGATAATGTGCAAAAATGTGTTGCAGCCAAACAGGCCACAATGACAATGCACAATACGGCACAGAAAAGATGCGATTTGCGTGACAGATAACAAAGGCAAGAATTCAGGCACGCAATCAGACTATTTAACACGTACAGCTTCATAACTGACTAAGCCCATCTGACCTCCTAAGTGTTTTATAGCAGGGCTTACAAAAACTGACGAATTGCGCAACGACTTATCTGTCATTGCGATCTGTTTACCGAAATTGTACGTCTCGAGAAAGCCAACACTCTTGTATTAGTACAGCATCGAGGACTTTACATTAAGACCTACGTACATTTTACTGTTCCAGGCGACATAAATTTGCCATAAAAGCATTCCTGTGCAACAATCTTTACTTTATAAAATTACAACATGTAACTCAACAACAACAACAACAACAACACGCAATGAATTTTTGTGTTTCTACTGCAAAATTGTTGCAGGAAAGCGCCACTGTTACGTTATACGTACTTTGCCTATCTTTTTAAATATCCTCGTAGGATTGATTGAAACCTTGTCCCTTGGCACTTTGGCGTTTAAGTGGCTGTTCTGCACCAGCCCGTATGCCATCTGCGTAGAAAGCATTAGTGTCATATTAATATAGACTGGGAAACACAAGCACTTGGAGGAATATCTGCCCCAGTGCTGTGTTTTCTACCACAAATCGCAAGCGAACTACCGTGAAATTAATCTCGGGCCTCCAAGGTGACAAACAAGAGACAAAGCACGTGAATTATGGTAAGGGGACAGATGTTACCCAGAAACAGTCAACAGACATACCTGTAGACACTTACCGTGTAGCTGCCCTGGAATAACTCTCTCCCCCGTCTCTAAAGCTCTTCAAATATTATACTTGTATAGAGGAACAACTGAACAGAAAATTGAGAGAAATCAACAAAGACAGAAGACGCTCTTGGAGTTTCAGAACAACTAAACGCCTTTTCTCAGACTGTTTCACTAAGGTTAGCAAAGGATGTAGCAAACTCTGCTCGCAACGTTGAGCTACGTCGTGTGTAAAGAGTATACGCTCAAAACAATCAATCAAAGTAAATAATTGAAATATTTGCTTAGGTTTGAAATCTCCTTCACACAATCCACTTTCAATTGTTAAATACGAAGCTCCAGAATATGAAATTGTAGAGAAAAAATTGCACGAATACCTCGAAATCTACAGGAAGCGCATAGAACGGAAGTATTTGTGTTAGGGAGTACAGTTCATGGAACTGAATAGCAAAGTTTATTTCAAACGATAAATATAAAGTAGCAGAAACTAAGCTGTCTCGTCAAATTAATGTTGTGTATTACTCTTAAAGCAATATGCATGTACTTTTGGCATATGACGAGATCTCCCAAAAATTTCAATATTTATTATATTTGTGAGCATTCGTATTTCTATAGAAGCCATATTCTTTTCTCTTTTCTTTCTTTTTTTTTTTTTTGGTTGGATTTGTGAAGGTTTCATACTTAGATATTCAGGATTTTTTCAAGTTTTTGATTCCTGTATGACAGGAACAATGAGCTATCAACAAGTAACTAAATAAGCAATTACAGTCACACAGGCGCGATCACCCATTTCTCTCGGAATTAACAATTGTCGGCGATTATCCTAATCTTCTTAACCACACACGTAAACGTGAAAAACTGAGCACTACTAAAATTATTTGGTTTAACCAGTAAAGTGTTAAATGTCGTGCAACAAGTACACACTGATTCTTTATAAATACAGCCCATTCCCTGGCCCTTACAGAACTTTTACTTCTGACGTATTTTTATAGCTGGACTGCACTTTCTTATTCTGGGTAACTGGTATCCAGTCACATGACCGAAACCAGGAACCTTTGAATAAGAAAGACAATTTAACCGCCCGGCAAAGTCTTTCGGCTAATTACGAATGGAAAATTATTTTCACCATCAGGGTACTTTCATTTATATTATCCTATCAGTTACGTTACGACTGATTTCAGTGGTTTTATTAGAAATAGCGAAACGTATAGGGTGCTCTAACACACAGCTTTTGAATGTGTGGACCTACATTATTTACAGCCAATACGTAGGCATAATATTTACTTTATTTGTTTATCGTGTCTGAAGAAGAAAAGAAAATGTGAAATGAAGTTATAGTTTCATAATAATTTGCAGAAATGTCTCTATAATGTATCTGATAAATTACGTTGTTCGACATTTGTTCTACCTGACGATTGTAAATATTCTGAATCGTATTACAAAAATTTCTTTCTGTTTTTGATATTCTGCATTCGTCATTGTGTTACGAATATCATTTTTGTTTTTGATATTCTGCACTCTGCACTGTGTTATGAATATCACTTTTATTTCTGATATTCTGCATTCTGCATTGTATTGCGAATACCACTTTCGCTTTTGATATTCTGCGTCTCGAAACCTGGAAATGTGTGAAACGTGCATCGAGCTGAAAATAGCTCTCGTCCTGTTATCCTCTTAAATAACACTGGTAACTATGTGTACCACCTTCCGTAGCGTTAGAAACTCTGCGTTTTAATTACGCACATTAATATGTGTCGTTGGGTTCTCAGAACAATCAAGGATTATTTGACCGCAGAGCATTAACATTTTTATTATGGCTGACATGGAGTTTTTTCTGTGTGAAGTATGAACAGAATTTGTTTAGGTCTATATAATTTAAAAGAAAAGCCGCGTTAAAGCATCAAATCGTATAGTAACGTATTAATTAATACCACTCAATAAAATTACGTTTCATCAAAAAATTTCTAAATGAACTCCATGAAGGATAATCTACCTCAATAAGCTCACGGTCGTTCAGCGATTCAAAATTAACGCCTTTTATAAACCCGCCCGTTAATCCCCACGTTCACAGCAGATCCTCACCCAATCCTATCCCACGGCATCTAAACGCAGTTCGCAGATTCATAGGCAATTTCTTCATGGTCAGCTTTTACATCATACTCCCCTCAACACAATATTGGCAAAGCCCCCTTTTTAGGCGCGTTTGCGAAATTGCGAAAAAGACTACTTACTTTGTCATGTCTGTCTGTCTGCCCGTCCGTCCGTCCACATGGAGCAAGTCGGCTTTCACTGGACGGATTTTTATAAAATTTGACATTTGAGGAGTTTTTCTAAAATCTGTCGACAAAATTTAATTTTTATTAAAATCTGACAAGTATAACAGGTACTTTACAATGAAGACCTATGTACATTTATGATACTACCTCGCTGAATCCGTCTTACGATGAGAAATGTTTCAGACAAAAGTTGTAGACAAAATCAAAACAAATGTTTTGTTCGATAACATTTTTCCGAAAACCGTGCCGTTTAAGAGAAAATGTGGAAAAATGGCAGAGACAGACAGGTCACAGATGAGAATATAATATGGCTCATGTGCTTTGCATGCTGGTTAACTAAGGCTAGACACGCACTCCGAATATGTAATACTTACTGCTTTTCCACGGCAACAATGGTTAGGCGAACGCGCCTAGATTTTAGGTTACACGTACATTGCTTCCCTTGTTACTTCGTGTTTCGTAATTAAATCTGAAAAACTTCTTATGTCCCTGAGTGCTGCATCTCCTGTCCAAACCACCCTCTCTCATATGATAACTATTAATATTTTTTTAACATTAAAACCTACGTCTTCCGCCTGTCTGCCCTTTACATAGTTCTTGAACTGACAGATTCTACCAAAAACTCGGTATGAACTTCACATCACTAGACTGTTTGGACCTGCTAATTTCCTACCTTTAGTACCATAAACACCGGTAGTGTGACAGTCACATCTCGGAAAGTAATATCAACAATTGGTATACCTATTCTTCTTAAATATGGCATAGGAAACGTCTTGGAAAAATATTCAGATTTTACGTATATATGAAAGTAAAGAAAAAGTTTTTCCCGTCCACACCATTAAAACATATATGGAGGGTAGAAATAAAACTCCATTCCTTCTTCTCCTCGACACTAGATGAAGGCTAGTGGTTAATCTCAGGCCCCGGCCGCTTTATCCCAGGGAATGTACCTCGGTTCTCGTGGAATAGAAGGCTGGGCCGGCTTCAGAATCATTATGGATATTTTGGAAAGAGAAAAGTTTCTTACCTCGGATGAAATTGTGTAAGTACAACATTTAAAACGTAAAGAAACAACACGGCGTCTGCGCGAAATCTTGATCTCTATGTAACTTTTGGTAATATGACGATATTTTGTGAACTGTTGCAGTTAGACATGTGACATTTGGTGTGGATACAGATCACAAACATATCTAAAAATTACGTATCAAATGTTTTATTTGAACTGCTATAAACAAGGTAGGGCTAAGAAATCTTAAGTGTGTAAGTAGAAAATTTGATTTAGACAGAATATGCAGCAAGTCACAAGCATTATTGTTAGTAAGCGTAAATAAGGGGAGCTCTGTAGCTACCTTTATTTTTTGCACTTTATCCTAGTAGCCTTACGTATCGAAAATTCTAACGAATCCAATTCATCTTCTACTAGCACAAGGTGCAAGTTACGCCCAGTCTTGAGCATAGCGATGCCTGTTTTTGGCAAACAGTTGGGACTCTGCAGCTGGGAGATCCATCAATCATGGAGTCTTTTGACGTACGGGGGGCATAGAACCCACACTGCTGGAAAAGCCATTCATGAATATCATTACAATGAACAGTCTACTGGCACATTCACATCTTCAGTTTCTATACCCCTAACACCGAACACAAACATGCCAAAAGGTCAGCTGCGCTGCAGACGCCCCCTTCTGTTGCGGAAAGGAACACTGAAATATGATAGGCAGATGCCTCCCCCAACCCTCCCACTCTTTTGCGGTTGTGGGAAGTAAAAGGAGATTGAAATTCGAAATGAAGTGCTGGGACCATAATATGAGGTCAAAGGTAAAGTTAAAGTAGTCCCTGCACGTGCCATAAAAGCAAATGGGGAAGTCGGGGTATAACCCCACTCATTATTAATCTCGGTATTAGATTAAGTGTTCAGCTTCAGGCCCCGGCCGCTTTACCATGAGAAGAATCCCACCGAATTTACATGTTGACCACACGCAGACCCACTCTGAGAAGGCGCCTCACCAGTACCGAACTAACAGTACTGAACTTCGCCTGTAAGGAACTCACAGTAATTCATAAACATTTAACAACCTTTATTGTTCACCCTATTGGCACAAATTTCGTGAACGCAATTAAACGCGCGTTAATTTGCCGATACCTGAAGTTTAGTACCGCCATTCAAATCTGTAGGTGCAGGCAGCGCATTTACGGGTACATAGGGTTTAGGTTTCACCCATCCTCTAGTCTTCCAACACAAACTAATTAGGTGCATTTCCAAATTTTTCACCTTATAACGGAAAGAGACACAGTTCTTCTAATTCATATTTATTTTTAATATTTCCCTATTTTTTGAATACTAGACGATGGATAAATTCCTACAGCTAAACAAACTGTGGAAGTTCCGGTTTTGACAGAACGATTTCATTGGTTGTTCTTGTTCGTTTTCTTCCTCTTTTTCTTCATGTTCTTGCTGTTGTCGCTATTGTTATTGTTACTGACAAAATTTTTATTATTATGATTAATGTCATCATCATTATCATTCATATTACTATTTAAACTCAGCAACAATATTTATCCTCCATCCTAGCGGCTTCCTCTTCGTCACAGACGCAGTTCCCTTCCATTTAAAAGTTTGCAAGCAGTTTTGTGTAACGACGTTAATGCATTTTCGAAAGCTTCGGCAATTCGGTTTGCCTGCTGTTTGGAATAATAAACTCTTTCCACTGTGGATTACTATTCCCAGGAGTAATTCGAACTTCGTAGACTAATTTACGTACCGTTTCCCTCCTCTGCTCTAATGCTCAAATATCATCCTTCCTACAGAAAGCATTGGCAACGTAAATTATTATTTGTCGTGACCCGTACTGCGATTTTATTCTGGCTGAGTAATAATAATAATAACCTTGCACATCATTCTATTGAAATTTGATGTTGTTATAACGTGTAAATATGAACTAATGTATATCCTTCAACGCAGAAGATACAAGTGTTAATTTTATTGTGCTGTATACCTAGATATCCGTTCGGTATATCTGAAGAATGGAAAATTTAATTTTTTAAAACTGGCGAGAAATTAAGCATTTTTTGCAAGTCAAAAAGAGTAAGTATCCACATCAAGCACTGGTATAATTAACTTCTTATTTTACAGCCTGAATATGGTGTCTTAGAGCTATTATATGTAGTCAAAATCTCCACAATAAATGTTGCTTTGTTATTAACAGTGGTTCTTTTAACGTGAATGAAAGGATCAGGTAAGCAATGCTTAAAACTTTCTCTGTAGATGTAAACCAAGAGATGTTACGTCCTTGCAACTTCTTCCTCAAGTTTAATTTCTAGTACTAAAAGCAGTTTATGAGTGCATTAAGTTCAGTACTGTGGCTATAAACGCCAAAAGAGAGCGCCTAAGATTAATTTTGTTTGGCACTGTATAAATGCCACTCTAGATGAAAATTTCTAAACACATTAAAAACGAGCTCAACATAAAAAATATTACATGATACGCAACTTAAACACAATTCTATACCTGAGAAGTAGAAGACTGTAAAGCCAGTTTTATCAGATTTGAGATATTTGAGGTATTTTTCATTGAATTTCGAGGTCTTCCAGGCGCATACGTTTGTAACTCCAAATGGATTTGTAGTTCGACGAAAAATTAAATAGCATTAAGTCAAATATTGATTTGAGAAAAAATGTGTTATCTCAAATACGAGTACTATAAAAATCGAACTTACAACTTACTGCTTCTCATTGCAGAATTAAGGTTTAGTACGCCCAGTTTAAATATTTTTTTCGACATAATAAAATTTAAGGAAACACAAGAATCATTGGCTTCAATTTTGGCGTCAACTGAACCCTAAGGTAGCCGATGTGGTGAGACCAGCTACTTAAACTTATCTACAATGACGCAAGTAAAAAAAAAAAGGCATGGAACATGAAATACTGACGCCCCTTTTCACACAACTTGTTTTAATTTAACGTCCTTATATTTTCTCAATATCCTCTGTCACATTGAAATTTATGTCGCATCAAGTTGAAAGAAAATTTAACATCTCCAACTAGACTGCACAAGTAAGTTTTTAGTAGATTCTTGAAGGTTCTTATAAGTAAAATTCCTATCAACTAGTCTGCTGGTGCCCGGCGACCCGGGCAGGCTAGGAACACCCATTTATACATATACCGAGGAAACCCGCGACCCGTGGAGGCAACGCACAATTCATGCACGCAGTTACTATGGAAACCCCTCGACCCGAGCAAGGAAGGCGCACCCATTTACTTAGTTACCCTTGAAACTAGGCGACCCGTGGGGGCAAGGCACAGTTCATGTCAGCAGTTACTGTGGAAACCCTCGATGCGGGCAGGCAGGGCACACACATTTACTTAGTTGTCTTTTGAAAACTCGCACCCATGGGGACAAGGAACACTTCATGTACGCAGTTACTGCGGAAACCCAGCGACCCGAGCAGGAAAGGCACATCCATTTACTTAGTCACCTTTGAAACCTCGCGACCTGTGGGGACAAGGCACAATTCATGTACGCAGTTACCGTGGAAACCCCGCGATCGGGGCAGGCAAGGCACACCCATTTCCGCAGTTACGGCGGAAACCTCGCGATGTGGGCAGGCAAGGCGCACTCATTTACGTAGTTACTGTGGAAACCTAAAGAATGCACATGCCTGTGTATTATAATTCCGTAGTGGGGCCCGCAGTTATCGTGAAAACCCGAATAATGTTTGTCTATAGACATAATACTGTAGTATTAGTGCCCGGCGATCATTTACATAGTTAAATTGGAAATCTCAATTAGCCGTGTCTGTTACATAGCATCCGCGCGTCCGTCAAACTAAATTCTGTCTTGTCTTTTCCTGTCGTTTGGTGACGGGCCGTGAAACCCCAGTGTGGGAGTATGACAGAGGCTGACAATGTTACAGGGTATATAAGAGGAGCTTACGGCTTGCAGAAGGCAAAAGGTTGAAGCATTTGAAGGAAAAGCTGCACCATGAAATCCCATACCATGATTTAAGTTTCTTTTTTTGGAGAAGGACCCAGCAGCAGACGGTACGGACGCACCGCAACCTTAAGGTTTCTTGTGCAACCTTATTATTATTATTATTATTATTATTTTGTCCTTTTCCTAGTAATGGAGCACCAGTGGAATGAAGTTGACAGGGGAAGACCGAAATACTCGGGGAAAAACCTGTCCCAGTGTCACTTTGCCCACCACAAATCCCACGTGTACTGACCCTGGATCGAACACGGGCCTCGGCGCTGGGAGGCCGGCGGCTAACCGCGTGAGCCATGGCACGACTTTAATCATAAGTTACACCAAAGAGAACATTGTTTATGAATATTTCTTTCCTATTTTAATCTTTGTGATTAACCATTTAAAGACTGAGATTACGCTGAATTATATATCACAGGCTAAGTTCGTACCACGCAGTAAACACACCGTCTCGGTTTTAAAAATCAATCAGTTAATGCTGCATAGTAAAATAATCGTTCTCTGTTCCGAGGTCTGTGCAAAACACGTAAACAAAGCTGAATTATATTACAGGCTCACTTCGTACCGCGCAGCAAACACACCCCGATAGGATTTTAAGAATCAGTCAGTTAATGCTGTATGGGAAACATTCGCGGTTTGTTCCGACATCCACACAAAGCACGTGAATATAGCTGAATTACATTACAGGCTCGGTCCGTACCGTGCAGTAAGCACACCCCGAAAGGGTTTTAAAAATCAGTCATTTAATGCTGTATGGGGAAATTTTCGCGGTTTATTCCGAGATCCATACAAAACACGTAAATAAAGCTGAATCATATTACAGGCTCAGACCGTACCACGCAGAAAACACAGTTCTCTGTATTTACGTCTCCTGACATCTAGTGGCGGTCTGTGGAACTCCAACATTCTCTAAGTTTTCCTGCCATCTAGCGGCGGCCCATGGAACTCCAAGCGTCACATACCATTGCATTACTGAGTTTTTACATAGATATTAGTAAAATGATTCATTGTACACAGTGCACTTCGAATATTACACACAAAAGTACACACCTTCAGGCACAAAATCATACTAGGATGATTATGCGACGTATTGAGTTCTAGTAGGTCTCCTAATATTTATGTTTTAGGCGCTACGGAATAAAGACGTAAAGCGCTTATTAGCTTCGGAATTTCCGTTTGTCCGAATGTACCATAGCGGCTCCCACTGGACGGATTTCTGTGAAATTTTGTATTGAAGACTCTTCTGAACATCTGCCGGGATTTTCCAAATTCTTTTAAAAGAGGAAAAAAGTATTGGGCAATTTACATGAAGACGGAAGTACGTTTTATGGTTTCCGACAATATGAAACCGCCATAAAATCATTTTGTGTAACAGTCAATACTTAAAAAGTTGTTAACACTAATATGTAGTCCAACAATATATACAGAAGGCATTGTTGTTTCAATTGCAACAATTGTTGCGCGAACGAGCCACAACGTCACGTTATAGTACATTGCCCATCTTGTATACAGGATCTGTAAGTTAATTACAAACAAGGCAAGCAATGCACGTATAAAGGAACACTGAGGTCCGTTCGAGTAACAATTGTTGCCGAGGAAAAGCAATAAGTATTAAATTCCCTGAGTGTGTCTGTAGCGTAGTTATATAGAATTCAAAGCGCGTGCGCCATATTATATTGTCATCCGTGGCCTGTCTGTCTCTACCATATTTTTCCAAGTTATCTCAAGAATGGCACGACTTTCGGAAAAAAGTTATTGAACCTTTTCTCTACAACTTTCTTCTGAAACAGTTCTCATTCTATGAAGAATTCAGCGAGATATCACACACATAAGTAGGTCTTCATGTGAAGTACCTGTTATTCTTGTCAGATTTTAATAAAAATTGAATTTTCTCGACACATTTTCGAAAAATACTCGAATATCAAATTTCATATGAATCCGTCCTCTTGTTGCATGCGGAAGGACGGACAGAGAGACATAACGAAGCTAAAAGTCGCTTTTCGTAATTATGCGAAAGCACCCATTAAAAATATATGTGTGGTCCTTATAGATGTTTTAAGAGCACCACTACGTGAAACCTTATAAATAATACAGTAGACTCTCTCACACATTCACATTCACACACACACACACACAAAATTGTCCTATCCTGCGTGTCGGTGGCAGCGATTACTCATCAGCGAAAAGAAATGCGAGCTTCAAGTTTTGGCAGCAGTTGTAGGATGATTACAGAATGTGCGGTGCCAAAAATAATCGAAATCGGTCCACGGAAGCGGGTTGGACCACAGGGGAATTATTGGGTCACGGACCTCTCACACCCTTGGCTGAGTGAGTTACATTTCTTTGTCATGGTTACGACTGTTGCTGCGTCCGTTTTGAAGCAAGCGCTTACATTTAAGAAGCAACTGAAAGAAACAGACATTAGCCGTTCAGCATCGAGCAAGGTATCGGTCCTTCCGAGTCACGTACTATTAGGCCGTTAAGATAGACGAGGAGGTATACAAAATGTAGGAAGTTCGTACCGTACACCCTGTGCAGGATGTACGTGTTCTTATACATCCCGTTACCCGACATTCCGAATATAAGATCACCGAAAAGCAGCACGACACCAGTGCCGACGAGATGGGGTGAAAAAGCCGGTTAAATTTACGGAGGCCCAGCGGCAGGGAAGGGGGCCCGGGGTGCGACTACATTGTATATGTTTTTGTCTTTCTCAGCAGTATCGGACGTAATTAGGTAGTGACCCGTCATGTTGACCGCACTTGCAGCCAGCGGCCATTTTTGCGTACAATTCTCTCTGCTTTCTTTCCTTCCTTTTTCCCTTTGCCGGTCCGCCCTAGCAGTAGGGCCGGAAAATTTTGTTTTTCGCCAGGGCCCGAATCCGCTCTAGGCAGTCCTGCGTGACGCGAAGACATGTGGTAAATGCACAGCGGAACTACGCAGCCAAAGAAAAGATTAAAAAGGTATTGGGCTGGTATGATAGCAGAGGAAGTAAAAACCAAGACGTACATTCAAGAGCGCACTAGTAAGACGGTGCTACTCTTCATATAACTGCTCCATTATTCTGTGGCCCAGATAAGAGGCAAGTGTCACAAGTGTATTTCATTGAATCAGTGAGCATCAACTGAAGAGTGTTTTAAACGTGTTAAAGTATCGTTTCGAAAGATGTGTCTGAAATAATGGCGGTTATGTTGAAGGCTAACTATTTCAAGTTTACGGCCTTAAAACCATAAGAATTAACCTTTTACTTGGCGTTAACACTGTGCTTCTATCGTGTGTACGTTCAAAGTTATTAAATTTAAAATTTGCGCAAGGACTTTAGGTACACCCTGTAGAAATACACATACATATGTATGCATGTGCGTTTATATGTGTGAATGTAATTAGTGTCTTGTGAGCAGTGAATAACGTTTAAATCCGTAAAACACTGGATTATGGATATGACGGTACAAATTATACATCATGCGCAATATATGTATAATGTAACACTGTGGCGAGCTCACGTAACAGTTGTTGCAGTGGCAAAGCCAACAAGCGTTGTGTGTGTTCTTGAGATAAATGTCACTGTCAACAATGTGACAATATCTAATGTTCCACAAAAAATATTTTACAGCGAATTTCCGTTGCCGACCACAAAAAAGTACTAGTCCCCAACACCAAATTTCACTCAAATCCGTCCTATGGTAGGGGAGCTGAGACACTCGAAAAGCTGGACAGGTGGAGAAACAGAGAAGCTGACCTGACGAAGCTAACAGGGCCTTTTCGCGATTATGCGAAGGCGACTAAATGCGCGTTACACACTTAACACACACCAATATGACGTGTCCCAAATCCTCTACTTCCTGTTCAAATCAAGACTACACGACCGCAAAATGCCTTTTTCAAATATCGTATTACTTTTTTCCTTGTGTGAAATGGAACTGCGACACTATTAACAAAACGATTATGATTTATAAACATTATAATAACTTGGTTTACAACCAGCATTTTCTTTCCTAACAAATATTTCTCTCCAGCGACTGGAGCAACACATTTCTAAGGCCAACTTCACACTCCAGAAAACCCGGAACTTTTCAGCCAGTATATCGTGAATCCAGTAAACATACCCGCCAGTCTCTATGCCAATTTTAGACAGACGCAAGGAAGTTTGAACTCTGATCCTTCCTAGCATGTTACTTGGAAAGTTGTGGGCGGACAGATAAACATGACATCTCAATCAGGCGTCATACGATATATCTCCCATACGGGACTGTTTTTCCCCCCAAGGTTTCATGCAGGAGCTAAACGAGTCTTTTCTTCCCCCTTTTTCTTACTTATAGGCCTACAGGAATCTGACGTGCAGAGACTACATTAGTTGTTCTATTTCATAGAGGTTTAGCCCACATTATTCCATGCTTTACCTTTCAGTACACAAAATTCTACTGCCTTGTCTGTCCACTGCAATCGGGGCAGGATATTTGTCAATTCCATTTCGCATTCCTTGGATGTCTGTCATTTTATGATGAATTATACGCCTGCCTTTCCCCAATTGCAGCAACTATCAAAATCACTCTTTTGCTCCCGTCAAAAACCATACGAGTACTTACACATTCCCAACGTTATATCTCCAGTTCTAGGAACTACAATCCCAGGTATAAATCTATGGCGTTGATGTGATCAGTTGAATTTTTATCGAATGCCTTGAACAGCAGCAGACCTAAAAGTGTTTTGAACATCGTGCTGGTTTCGTTGAACTTCGTGATATCATGTTCCAGGCTTTTATCTCCGTTCCTGTCGCACATGTAGAGCGTACATTGAAATGCAGATGCCATCGTAAATTCTGTTCTTATACTTAGGGAACCTAAATATGTATATAACCCTCTTAAAGGTGCATTCCCTTCACTAACAAGAATGAAATTTACTTTCATTATTCACACGAAATGAAACGCAACGTTATGAAATTACAGACTGAAGTATTTAACTACCGTATAAACCACCTAGAGCTAAAAAAATGGGTAGACTTTTTTACTTTACACGTTATGGTGATCTTATCAGTGCACTGCGGTCTACCATTTACCTGAGAGTGCATTCATATTAATTTGTTTCGCTTGAGTTTGTGGCTCTGTTTAACTACGGATTGTAGCCTCCACAGATTAGCGCCAAATGACAGGGACTTTTACAGATCATGAAATGGAAAGGATGTCAAATAAAGATACATTGTCCTGTTTTGAGGATCGACATCAGATTCCTCATACAAGGGTTCGGAAATTGGGAAATAAGGTACATCAAAGAATTAGGTCTGAGATACGACGTGGATGCTACCGAATAGGAATCAGGACTGTTCAGGATTTTCTTCGGAGCAGACCTGCCCCTGTACGACGGACTCAGCCCACAAATTAATCCTTTGAGACAAGTGGCATCCGTACGCCACGTGTATTGTACGCCAAACATACAAACTGCAAGACATTATAGCCAAAACTTCTGTTCCTACCTCCACGAAACCACTCCAGATGATATTAGATTTCAGTAATATGAAGAAGATGACCACTAGTAATTACAAGGCCAAACTGAAAGCCACAATAAAGACTACCGAGTTAAAGCAGATGGTACACACAGAACTAGTCTATGAAGTGCTGGATAAGGAATGCTTACGACTACAGCAAGTGAAATGCTTCGATATCGATTTGATTTCAGGAAGGTGTACAATTATTAGCAAACAGAAATAACATTGTCTATGTGTTCAAAACAGAAAGTGTCAGCCTTACTGCCAGTTGGTTTGAAACATCCAAGTTTTGAACCCAAAAAGAGAGACGCAATTACGGAGGGGAATATAAGGCGTATGGTAGAGAAGAGAATGCGCACAAAATTTGGTAGGGGAACCCGTAGAAATTAGCCTACTTAGAAGACACAGGCGTAGTTTTAAGGATAATATCACAAAGGGTCTGAGAGAAATAGGACAGAGGACATGAACTGGATTCATTTGACTTAGGACTAAGAGAAAATGTGGAACATTGTGAACGCAATAACGAAACTATAAGCTCCATAAAATGCAGAAAACTTCTAGAAAAATGAATAAAATGTTAGCTTCTCAACAGGAAATGTGTGCCTTGTGGGATTTAAACAGGAAAACTCATTCAACAGCCCAAATCAACATTAAGCCTGAGGAATTCAATCCATTTCCAGGCGCTAAATTTATAAGGTATATTTTAATATTATCCCCCATTGTGGGTCTTCCAAATTGTCCCCATATTTTGAAACTAGAATTTCATCTCAGTTTTTCGCCTCTGCCTTGTACATTTGTTGTTGGCCGTAACGTAATTTGGTTGAAAACAAGATTTATGGATACCCTCTCTGCGTAATTATCTGCATCCTCCAATTAAGTCCAAAAATTCTCCTCAACGCTCGGTTCTTATATACCCTGTATGAGTGCCCAAACTGCAGAAAACAAGGCGTAGGACTATACCGATTCTTTCTTAAGATACCTGATTTGAGTGTCTGGGGATAAAAAGGCAGAATTCTGAAAGTAACGGAAGGTTCTTTCGCTAATGTGGCCCATAATCGCCATGTGAGAGGCACAATACCTGCTGCCTATTATTGTGTACTGACACCATGACACTTTAGGGGAAATGACACGGTACACAAGAACCATGAATTAGCAGAACATTTTATCTTTTCAATGCCTCAAACAAATTCTTGTGTATCTGGCAAATCGTAAGTTTCATAACAATGGAGTATTTTAGCATTAAAGGGAGGAATCCTGAACAGTACCAAGTAATCGAAATTCTTATCAACAAAACAAAAAACAAACGCGTTTATTTCAATTATTATTCCACACAGCGTACTCTGCGTAACTGAACCTTTCCGAGATAAATTGTTCTTGCGAGTTTTGTGCGAAGTTCTCCTAAACATCGAAATTTTCCCAATTACATTTCATCAGCTTGAATTTCAATCTTCCAGCGTTTCTACCAGTATCACCGGTGCAAAAACTTTATCGACTGATAAACGTGCAACTAAAGAAATCGTAGATCCAAAACTACATTAGCAGTGGCAGAAAAAGTAACAACGCCTTCATGCGTACATAAAACTAGAAAAATTAAATTGAGCAGAAATTCGAAGGAATATTTCCATGTCTTGGATCACCGAAGGCTGCTTATATCCAGGCGTAGCTTACAAAAAGGAGATTCAAATCTTCTGGGATATGACATCGTATCGAAGCGCAAGGCGTTACAGACGTTTCGGAAGGAATATCTGCCTTTGGTTTTAGCGTCAATACACTCCCCACTCTTCTAGGACTTTTTCCATTCTGAAGGGAGGAACTGCTTCTCAAACGTTAATGAGTACTTACGAACCCGTGCGGCTCCATATTCCAGACAACCTGAAACTTCAGCAGCTCTGCTGTAAGAGTCTCAAATTTCGTTGTACATACTGTACACATTTAATGTGTTTTAAATTGCTCTGCCAACGAGTGTATCTGTAATTCGTGCTTCTGTCTTGTCTGTCCACAGTAAGTTGTGTTACATCATACACCGAGCTGTTTAGTGCGACTTGATACAGGCCTACGTGTCACAAAGTTTTACTGCATTTCAATCGCACAGATCACACGGGTAAGTCCATAAGTCTCAATACTATTTCTCACTAACTAACTCCATGGAGCAGAGGCCTTCTTGAGAAGTTAACAGTTTCTCAGGTAGTCAAGTAATTCCCCGGGTTTTATGGAACCCGAAGATTCATTACCGCATTCACAAGAGCCCGCCACATGTGCCTATCCTAAGCCAATTCAATCCAGTCCACGCTCCCATCCCACTTCTTGAAGATCCATTTTAATATTATACTCCCATCTAAACCTGGGTCTTCCAACTGGTCGCCTTCCCTCGGGTCTCCCCATCAAAATCCTGTACGCATTTCTCTTTTCCCCATACCTGCTACATGCCCTGCCCATCTCATTCTTCTCGATTTGATTACCCGAATAATATTTGGTGATGAGTACACATCATTATGTTCCTGGTTACGTAGTCTTCTCCACCCCACTGTATATTATTCCTCAACTTCTGGAAATAACGGCTTGTACTTTCTTACATTTACACTGCGTGGAACACACCGAATTACTGATAATTAAATTTTGAAATATCTTTCTGCATAAAAGATGCGTCAGGTTTTCTATACCTGTAGAAGAGCAGGAGATACGTGCGGTATTCAAACCTTTGCAAGCTCACAGAGTAGAAAGAGGTAAAATAAACAAACTTGTCCTTTGCTTAACGCATTATAGCTTCGCCTATGAAGGACTTTACAAAATTATGACAGAGAGAGGGTCCATATGGAGCTCATTTAAATTTCGTGCCGTGCGTTTTACGACATCTGTCCTCCGTTCAACATACCGACTCCTGTGAATGGCACAGTTCTGAAGTGTATTTTCCTTTCAAAATACGAATATATTAAGAACCCAAATTATTACACTTAAATTTGACGTTTTAGAATAAAATTTTTGCTTCCTTCTTTCAACTTAAATATTATCACAGTAATACCTACTTTTCAAAGAAGTATTAAAACGAAGGAGTCGTGATTTTTCTGTAAAATGAGGAGCTACCAACTGCGTTTTCCTAGTTGCCTATTACGGAACGCATTAATTAGGAATGTATGAAAAGCGAGGACTCAGAGAAATATTTGGATCATGCAGGGATGGAAAATTTGACTGTTAAAATTGACCTTCGTCATTTATATGTGTTATTTAGAAACGTTTGGAGAGGCAAATCACAGTAATTAAAACAGGCCGATCACGTACAAAATTTGTAAATCTGAACTGCGACAACGTGGGAAAACCAGAATGTCCTAAGGCGAAGTGAACTCGAAACTTATTCAAGAGCTTAAAGGAAATTATGTAAAAATACAGAGTCACAGTGACATGACAACGCCTTAAAAAAATTGGGAAACACTTCAGGTTTATTTATGGTGTTCGAAGACAGAACTTCTGGTTATCCTGTAGATGTCCCAACGATATCCGAATTATTCCCATATTCACCAAAGCATATCTCAGGCCACATTTTTACTACATATTTGATGCGAGAAATTTCCTGGTAATACAGCTGGAGGATCACAACGAGGACATCATGATTTCTGTAAGAGATGGCACACCGTCATATATCCAAACGAAGGTCTGTGCCCATCTCTACGCCAGCCGATTGACAGATTATGTTTAGTCCGGTGATTAGCGGTGACGTGTGTTCCTCCCGTGCTTACAGCCCTTGTGTGGGCTGCAGTAACCCATCACTGTGGCGGTAACAACGACTGACACGATGCGGCAAGTGCCGACAGAAACAGACTGTCTTTGGATACTTTTCAACAGACGACATCCTGCTGTGTCAATATAACTTATCAAAACATAATTCAGTCAACACAACCACCTCTTTATTACAAAACCAACATCTGTTTTTACAATTCGCCACTCTCCTTGGGACCTCTAGAGGGTAACCAACTGGGCTTATACTAAATGGATGTAGATAATGCAAGATCTCAAGTTCCCGCCGCCGTACAATCCAGGCCTTCGCTCTTCTGGATCTTTTTCGGCTTATGTTGGTAGTTGGTTACTAACGTTTCGGGACAACATATCGGTCCCATTTTCAGCAGTCACGCACTTCTGGTACTGCTTGATACTTGCAGCTGGGCCCACAGTGTTACTGTCAAATGTATATTCTATTCAACACGCAATGGTAAATGACAAAATAGCTGTAAGGGGAAAGAATGTGTGACGAAGTGGACGTGGCTTATTTGACATCACCGTCCTCATAGTGGCTACTGAAAACGTGAACCGTTACAGCAGCAAGGGGCATAAAACACTATACCATAAAGTTCAGAGTACGAATAGATTGTATTAAATTACAATATTTTATTTTTAGTGTAACTAGAATTAAAATAATGTAGAAGTTGAGGAAAAAATGAATGATCCACGATATATTTGGCTTTCTAATAGCATCACCTAAAATATTCGCCTCTCTAAAATCTTATTTAATGTTGCAGAATGAAATTCGGCAGCAACAAGTTTCTGTAATTTTGGCAATCCAGCAGCAGACAATAATAAATTGTGCGGCAAATATCGAATCGTGCCACCTCTAATCGCTTTGCAGATCAGTATTATTGACCGCTCCCCTGATCAATACGACACAAAAAATTAACCCTTTAAAGGCGAGCGTATCTGTTTTATATAAGGACTCAGTGCGTACCGCGCTGTAAACACTCTCCACTTGGTTGTAAAAACCAGTCTCTTAATGTTGTATAAGGCAAAAGTTGCTGTTTGTTGTGAGATCCGTACAAAGCACATAAACGCAAAGTGGGCACCACGTAGAATTTTTTAATGTTAAACCTGGTCGTATGTAAAGTTACCTCTAGACTTTAAAAGGTTAATCAAATGGTAGGATCGAAGTAGAGTACTGCAGCTTGTGACAAGCTTCATGCAGTCAATCACTGTCACACAGAAATATGGCGGTCATAAGTTTTGCAGGTCAGTAAACGTGATAGTTGGGATGCAGATGTGTACTCCAGTGGAGTACACAGATTGGAAACATTAATTCCTTCTGTTGTAGTTCATTAAATATTCACCACAATGGTATGGGTTTCAAATAAAAGATTACGTTGTACTGAGATATGCTACTTTTCGGGATATGTAGTTCTTTCTTCTACGCTCAGCAATTTTTGAGATATAATCCAAACCAGCTTGCAAATTTTATCAGTCTGACAAACAAATATTTAAGTAAAAATAAAGTTTTCTGTATTCCTAATTAAACACAAGCCAAGTCGATACCCATAAGCATAATAAGACCTAATGTACAGCTGACATACAGCTCCACACATTCTTAGATGGAGATGAATGCTTAGCGTCACGTTCCTGCCGTTTTACTTACGGAGCCCGAAAGGACCGGCAGGCTAACAAGACTGCTCCTGCTGGAGTTCAAAACCCCATTATGTGGCCTCTAGCTTCCTCAACATGGATCTCATAATTTATTGGTAACTACCAAAATTAAATTTTCCCAAAAACGCTTCGTACATCGCCCCCCCCCCCCCAGTATGTAATTTGATTATTAAGTAACATCATAATTAAATGCCCTACGGCCATCTCACGTGTCCCAGAAATTTCAGACTTTGCGAAATTACGAGTATCCGTTGCCAGTAATTACTGTGTGACGTTTTTAAGAGTGGGTTTTATCTGGATGTGGATTCTAACGCACAACAAGGAAAGGAATTTAAAGTGTAGATCATAAACTATATTTATGTTAAAGAAATCCATGAAACAAAAATATTATACGAAAGTGGTAGTGTCCCAGGCCGACACTTACGAAGAAGAGACCACTTTCCTCTCAATATTTACCTTCCTTTTTATTTTTCTGTAAATATTTTGCCTTATGATAGGCCTAATATCTGAGAGACGTTGCAGAATTATATATCAACCGGACATTTTTATAACAAAAAAATTGTTGTGTTTGACTAACTATCAATGTATAATGCTTGAGGAGCTTACAGTCGCTCATCTGTTTAACAAATACCTCGCCATTTTTAAAAACTGCATGATCATTACGCGATCAACACCAGCCAGCCAGTCATTTCAAAAGTCTAATTACCTGCAGGATCACTGTCACACTTGTTAATTCTTTTTCATTGGGGTGCCGGGCCAGCGTATTCGGTACAAAGACTATCTACGACCTGCAGATTTCGGGGTTGGAACCCCTGAGGAAGTAACGGATTTACTCTTCTCCAAACCTGTCCAGAGCAGCCCTGCAGCTCATCCAGCCTCTTGTAGAATGGGTACGGAGCCCTTTTCTAGGGGTAAAACGGCCGGGGCGTGGCATTGGCCACCCACCCTCATCTAGGGCCGAGGTTACGAATGAGTAAAAATATATCTCTAATCCCTCCCATGTGCCTGCAAGACATGTTAGGGGGAGACATTTATTTGCCTACTGATTTCAAAGGGCCTAGCCTACAAAGATATTCTTAATGTTCCATTATCGAAACCACGTGTTCGTTTCAATGCTTCTTCAAATTACAGGGACTTCCTACGCAAAATCTGCTGTGACGTTACGTCTCAGCTTTTACACACGGTACATTTACTTATGTCATATTATTCTCAAAATAAACACCAATTACTTCCCTAAACAGAATTTACCATTTAATTTATACAATGGACAGCAATTTTATTCTCTGTAGGACAGGCACTAACGTTCTTTTGTCTTTTGGTTTCAGTTTGCGCGACAAGGACTCCGCTTTACGTTTGCATAACCTTTAATCGTGCTTGGTCGTTGGGAAGGGAAGTTCCCGGATGTCTTCCTCAGCTCCTCCTGAGATAATGAAGCCAGCACCTAAAAATATGTCACGACCCCTTCTTTCCACGTCCCTAGACATACTTCATTCGCAGTTGTCCCCATACTCGATGATCAGTACCTAAGTACGTAGTTCAAAAATCGTTGTTATTTGAGGACGATTTCCCAAGTACGTGAAGACGAAGAACAAGTACTGCATTGTGGACATGTCACAGTGGAAGTAGCCCTACTTATAAAAGAACAGTAGTAGAGGCCATCATGCGCTTTGCAGCATGACAGTGAACTGTGGCATCGCCTGTGAAATAGGCTACAGTACTTTGACAACAAACGGGACATGATGCTGTACGCTTTGTCTCGAATCAATACCTTCCCAGCACGAACGTTCGCAGAAATACACCCCCCGCTTTCAATATGCGACATGCTGTTACAAAAGCCATTATAATTGTAGGTATGGTACTCGCAGATATTTTGCAGCATGTGAGGAACAATAGAGTTCCTACGGTACATTTCAGTCGAGCAGTGACTAGGCTAAGGGCTGGAAGACCGAGGAGTCGATGTTGGATTGCCATAAGAGGTATGACAGTTGTGTTTTCTCGAAAGTTTCCAGACGGGCTTTGGTGGCCATGCAGCGCCCCATTCAAGAGGTTAGGCGAAAGTTTCCTCCAGAAAAATGCGGCGGGAAGGTTCAGATGGCCACTCACAACCATCTATTACGGAGGTTAAGAATGGTAGTGTGTGTGTGCCTCCATTTGCAAACATGCCTTTATGGCGTGAAAACGATTACGTTACCAGATTGTAACTAATGTCCTAACAATAGCTAAAAGTAATATTATCATATTCTTTGCCATGCCGTTTATTATACTGACTTACGAGAACTACGACCATCAGACTACAACATTCGTGGAATCATAATTACATTTGGTTGGTGTTTCGATGAAGAAAATCATTATCGACAGCGACATTACATTATTAACGTGATTTTTGCGTAATTGTGACTATTTGGGAATGGTAGTAGTAGATTTAGAATAATATTAAAGTTGATATAAATAAATTTGACTTAATGTTGTTGGGACTGGACTTTCTTGCTTATAAAAGTGACCAAAAGCGTAATAAACCTTAGACTTCCACATAAAACAGAAAATCCCGTTACATACTGAGTGGCTGGAGTTAATTATTAAATAAAACAAGGTACAAAGAAAGTAGGTTGATTTTGCAACTCACACTGTTTATCACACGATGATAACTTTACACTAATTTCTTGGTAACAGAAGTTGTACCCCCACACAACAGGCTTCTAAGATTTCCAAACAAAAGTAGTAATAAGTTTCCCAAATATTATGACTCATTGAAACTTACTGGAGCCCGGAAATCGTAATCGGTACAGTGCCAAGCCTACGGGCTGGACGGCCGAGCAATACTTTTTCGATTTCCAGTAGAGGCAAAATATTTATTTCTCTAAAACACCCGCGTGGATGCTTTAGAGAAATAAATCTCCATTCACCCTCGTATTCAATGGGTGCGCGGGGTTCTGTTCCTTGGAGTAAAGTAAGTGAGGCGTGCAGCTGACACCTTATCCCCAGCTAGTGGTGAATGTAGGAAGGCCTGGAAATATGCATTTGTTGCCTATGTGTCTTCACGGTGTGCACAGGGGCAGATTTACATTTAATTTTACCGTTATTCATACTTATTACAGAAAATATAAATTATGTGTAATATTTATGTAGGCTAATTTAGGTATAAAAGTCCTACTGTAAGCTTTTCCTCCTCTGTAGGTAATAATTTAAAATTCTTGTATTTTTTCTGTGTAGAATTGCAAACACCAGACATTCCAATTTCCTAACAAAAATAACAATTCTCTCTCATTTTTTTGCAAAGTCGCGGTCAGAAGACCAAATTGAAGTAAGGTCCATGTTTTCCGTAATGAAAGTTGTTATAGAATTACGAAAACTCATTTCAATTACATCAACCTTGCTGCTCTAATGACATCATTACTCTGTCATGCGCTACAATTAGAGTCGGCAGTCGGCGACAAGTTGTCGACGGGTGACGGCTGGAAGCGAATTGGAATTCGCTGCCCAGCAACCCTGCTTGACTCTACGCTTATGAACCCTTGCGCCACAGCTCGCTTCATGCCGGACCGTCCTTTCATGTTTACCAGAGCCAGTAAATCGGAATTTTGCCTTAGAGTCATCCTACCTAAATGCATTGTTATTCGTGTTTTAAATTCATTACATGAAGTGAACACAAAATAGCGAGTTGGCGCTTGCAGGCCGGATATTTCATCTCCCTGAGGCTAAAGCCAAATGGTCGGGGAAAAATGTAGCTCGTTCGGCCTTACACCAACCACATTTGAACAAAACTTTTATGTTAGGGAACTTCGGTTGTTACCAGATTAGTATAACCTCCATTAATGGGGAATTTAACTGAGCACCAGAGGCTGTCACTTGTGCCTGTGTTTATGCACCACGAAAACGGATAGTACGATCTAGTGAAGGTATACCGCCATGCCTTGAATTCCGCCCCTAATGGAGGTTCTATATCGTCATGCTTCTAACTTCTCATCACTGGAGAAGTAGCCAAAGATACCCCTTGTTTAATGGGGTAGTGAGTAACAAATCATAGTTTCATATCGCATGGCAGCGATGAGAATTGTTAGAATCATGCCGGGAATTGACTAACAATAATGCAGTACCCATCCCTACATCATAATGTGTCTGAAGAGCACTCGCTGTAGAATACAAAACAGTAAACGTAAAGCAGCCCTTGTGAATGCCACGACGCCAGACAGGCGAGGACAGTTATGCTTGAACTGGAACCTACAGGGGAAGTTAGGGAACGGACTCAACCAACGGCCGCTTTACCGCCAGTGATAGAAAGCCCCCGGTATCCAATTGACAGAATGCTGCGTGGGCCCCATAGCTCGATGGAAGAAGATGGTGAAGAGCAAAATATCTTCTGACAGGGAACGAACTACAGGCCTCCTCGTTTGGAGACCCCGAAGCCTAGTCGCTATAAAGAGTGCATCTTAAAAGACACACCTATCCGAGACGTATGACGTTTATTTGAAGTTCGTGTTCAGTCATGGTGATAGTGCCTTTGCTTGCTATTTCTACGTACACATAAATTACGTTTACAAGTAATAAGTGAACAGCTACAATTTGAGGTCACAGTCATGGATGTCTTCCAATGCGTGTATCAAAACTGAGTACAGCTGTCCCCATTCCTACTACTTTATTGACATTTTGGAAAGGACGCTTCTTCAGCAAGACAGATGATACCTAGCTTTCTATTTCCGTTTAAGAGTCACAAAAAATCAACGCTTGTCAGAGCCTTTATCTTGAAATGATTACTGCCTGATTTGCCCCCAACAGGTATCTCCTAAAAGTTTATTTTGTACTTTACTGCCATTTAAAAATACACTTTTGTTCATTTCTGATATAATAAAAATGGGAATGATGACGGGGTGAAGAACAACCAGAGAAAAATGAAAAGAAATATAGCAGTGTTGAAGAGACATGCAAATGAAGGCATAGAAACACTAACATATAAAAAATTCCAAGTGGTCATGGTGTAATGGCATGCTATGAAAAGTAAATGGTCTAGACGAAAGTTGTTAGCAAGGAAACTGGAAAGAGGAAAAACGCAAGATAAGAAATGGGAAGACTCGGGAAATACGGTTAAGGGAGAAGGTGAGAAGCGAGAAGCTTCAGGCAATGAAAACATTAATATTCAGCGCGGCTTCTATTAACCGTATAGCAAAGCTCTGAAGATTTAAATTTCCCAGACACTTATATGGAATGTGCGAGGAACCTTAAAAACTACTTATAAAATATATAGAAGTAGTAAGACACAACATTTGGAAAGGTGGGGACTGCTCTGACGATTCAAGTCTTCTTGCATATTACACCGTGTGGAATAATAAAAAGTGTTCCCCGATATTATGCAGGCACAGCAACTGTAAGTTCCTCACATGTCCTAGAGATTTGGTCTCTTATGATTAAGAAAAAGTGAATATTGGCCTATAGTAACACCACTCTTCTGCAGGATTTGCTACAGTAATAGCATAAGGACGAAGAAATACTGTACACGTGACAAAGCAAAGCAGAGGAAATACTGTAAATTTGAGTGTCATAAAGGCATACATATGGGACTGGAGGTAAGAGTCCACACATTTTTTATCACTGCACTCGATGTGGTCAGCTTCACTCCCCGGCCCCCTTACCGCAGATATCGATTAAATAGGAGGCTGGGTGCGCCCCAGAGCCGGTCTCGAGTGCTCTGAGAAGATAAAACTCTCCTGCCCCTCTCAGGAATAGAACCGCCATTCCCTGGTCTTACAGCCTCTAGCCTATTCACTACACCGACTACGTAATTCGGCCCTCTGCGTGATATAGAGCTGCGTTAATTTTTAAAGGCTAAGAATAAGGTGAAATAGATTCCATCGATACTGCGCAGTAAACGTGTTCTCTCTCGGCTATAGAAAACCAGTCAGTTAATGTATGGAGACATAATCGGGGTTTATTTTGAAATCCTAAAAAACTTATAAATGCACTGTGTGGGCAGAATGTAGGATTTTTTGTATTAAAACCTGGCGTACATTGAGTAGCTCTTTGGCTTTAAAGGGTTAATTATAGCAACTTTTATTTCAAAATCGTGAGAGGAACAGGCCACGGGGGATAACTCGGCCTAGCTGGGAGGATAATGTCAAAAATACATTGCAAGGATATGTAGTGCATTTAACTGGCTTCAAATATAAATTGGTGGGAGTCTGTTGTTAGTACGGTAATGGATATTCCGTTCTCGTTAAATGGGCAAAATTTTTTAATCAGTCAGCAACTGTCACCTTCTTAAGAACGGTTCTATTCCGTGCAGTTAAGTAGGTACTGAGAAATGTAACACCCGTCACTTTGCAGCTGCCGTTGGGAACTAACATAAACGTTACACGACAAGTTTGACTGTCCGTGTATTTCCTGAATGCAGAATTTTAATTAGAAATTGTTCACTCTTTTCATAGGTTAAATGGATTATAGCTTATAGAAGCATAATATGAAGACGCACAACCACCACTTGGAAAAAAAGCATATTCGTATTTGGCCTGGCAGCAGGAAATACCTGGGTGCGAAAATAGTTACGTTTCCTTATTCAGTATTTGTTTAATTTATTTTATTTTCCGACTTTCTCATTACCTCAGATTATTTGGCACCTACCGAAAGGATAATTGTTCAATGACTAACTGGCAACAATGAGGCTGTTTGCAGCTTTATTCGGCCATCTGCCAGGAGGGACAAGGGACCAAAAATGACAGTCCTCAGTCCGGATAGCCGGTATCCTGGCAGACATCTAAAAGCTTCATCTCCAAAATATACGTGAGAAGCATTCACTTTTGCACTGAATTGTTTGGTGGCTGTGTTTGTATATTTTTGGAACCTGTTTCTTTCATAAGAATACTAAGGTTTGGAAGAAAGGCTAGCGAAACTTCTATTTCATGGCAAGTACATCAAGATTCTATTAACTTTGAAGCCATCTACTATCATTATATCTTCAGTGTCATAATGTTGTGTCGATTGCAAGTTACAAAGATGAGAGGAAAGTATTATAAAGTAAAAATGTGGCGCGTTCGCGTAACCACTTTATTCTGTGTGTGTTTTTGAGCTACATAACGCTGTCGATTATACAAAAAGATTCAACGCTGCACAACAATGCTTTTATGGCAAATTCGTGTCGCCGGAAAAATGAAACGTACTTAGGTCTTCACGTAACGTGCCTGATGCTGCATTGAAACAAAAAAGAAAATTCGCTTATTCATGGCCTTCTACAGACGTACAGTTTTCCTAATCAGATCATAATGACGGACAATTTGTTGCGCAGTTTCTCAGTTTTTGTACGCTTTGTCATAAAACATTTTACGAGGCCGTAAGGAATTCATAAACTATGAAGCAACATGTATAAATATGATCAGTGTGTCTGTATTCTTGCCTTAGTTACCCGGCACACAAATCACATCTTTTCTGATCCGTATTATATTGCCGTCTGTCCCGACCACATTTTCCTACATTATCTAATTAACGGCAGATTTTCGGCAGAAAGATATTAAATATAAAATAGGTGTTTTGATTTTCTCTATAAACTTTGTCTGAAATATTTCTCATTCTATGAAGAGTTCAGCGAGGCATCATATACGTACATAACTTTCCATGTAAAGCATCAGGTCCTCTTACCAGATTTTAATAAAAACTGGAATTTCTCGACATAATTTAGAAAAATAATCAAGTATCAAGTTTCATAAAAATACGTCCAGTGGGAGCTGACTTGATCGATACGGAGAGACATGACAAAGTGAATAGCCGCTTTTTGGAATTTTACGAAAGATTAAGTATAAAGAAAGCATAAATATAATTCATTGTGAATTGTAAATAATTTTCTGTGACGCGACCTAAGTTAACCTATTCTTCTTTCAGTAAAAGCACTTTGCCTCTAAACCGAACAGTCACATTTGACAAAACGCTAATTGCTGCTATTACAAGGCTCAATAAAATATATCCATTGGCTACAACTGTGAGTCTTCGTCAGTTTCTCACCTACGTTCGGGCGAATGAAGCCTAATAACTTTATTCTGATCAATCGTGTATTAAGAGAACAAAATGTCTGCTGGCAAAATATATTATTTTGTCATTTACGGGTAACTCAAAAAGATTTTTCTGAAGAATCCATATTCCACTCTTAGTTACATCTAAATTTGAAAGGATGCAAGCCTTTAAAAGAGTATAATAATATGGTTCAGAGCAAAACAGTCGAAATGACATCATTCCCGAAGAAATTAAAACCGAGACATTTTCAGCAGATTCGCAAATGTTTCTTCATTCCTCACAAATCAGCAGTAAGAATGGCTGATGAAGTTTCATAAAGCCATTACCTATTAAAGAATTCCATTTAAAAGTAAGGTTATAGTCTAAAGGGAAGGAAAGGGAGGAGTTGTAGGAGCGGAGAGCATAGGATTCAGTGGATGGCGTTTAATTTCGATCACTGGATGGTCGGCAGCTACGTACATCAAGTTGAAATATGTATAGGAAGAAACGAAATCTCTTTCCCTACTTGAAATTCAAAACGTAACTTGCAGGCAAGTATCTAAGAATTTACAACATGGCAGTCGAAAAGGTTCCTGAATATTGGTGACATTTTTCCTTTTACAGTCTTAAGTCACTTCGACCTTGCGAAAGCTGATGTCACTTTAATACGCATACGCCTCAACGAAGCACAAAACTTTTCTCCTGTTCTGTACACGTCACAGTTTCTAAGACAAATGGGGAATGACAAAACTTGACCTTGACCACTTTGTGGCATGTTGGATATATACATCCTTTCGGGAGTTGGCTCCATTCAAGCTTTCAGGAAATATTTTGAATTTATTGCAACAGATATTATTTTTAGGAACTAAACTCGGCTTATGAGCTTATCGTGATGTTTGTTACGTTTCTTTAGGGCCACAATTTAAAAGTTTGTAACAAATAACAGACTTTCAAAAACTTTGGCACAACATGTATACAACTAAGGGCCAGCCCTATTCCGTCCTCTTTTAAGTTCCTATAGACAGAAACAAAAATATGGCAGACTAGAAAACTTTAGTTAACAGTAGCGTCACTTAATATTGGGGTCCTGGTGTAATCCATTGCAAAAAATCTTTGAAAACTTTACGAAATTTATTGAGACACTTTTTACGTTAAGATCAAAATAACAACGTGAAGACCGTCAGATATTCTTGTTTAGATTTCCGTTTGATGAAAATGTTATAAATATTTAAACATACTGAACCCCTTCAGACCTCCCTGAACACATTTCACGGCCAAATCCCCTATTTGAATGTCAAGGGAAAGTACAGCTACCCGAAAAATTTTGACTGTTTCGTGAAACTCTTCCTCTTGCTTCCAACGTGCCCATGGATTAAACTTGTTATAGCACAAAAGAAGAAGCACTGCGACAGTATTACATCACAACGCTCCGATTTTCTATCCGACAACCTTAATGAAGATGTGATCTCTTCCTAAGTTTCAAACTTCCAACTAAAAGAGCGTCACGTCCCAAAAGAGTAATCTTTATCTACAACTCTATGCATACCTCAAATAGCAGCCAGTTAATTTCTTCATATAAAAGTCATCAAAATCCATTCAATTATTTCAGGGTTTGACAAGAGTAATAAAGCCATTCACGGGTGAAAACACAATGAAATTTCAAACGAAATTATGAGATGTAAACAAACGTTAATGAAGATTAGGTATTACATAACAGATGCGGTTACACGTGACACGATTGTATAAACCATACAAACACGCAAAGCTGTATGAACAAACAGACACCATACATAGAGTAATGAGTTACGGATGGATTTAATAATGTCAGTTAATAAAACAAACTTTGTGTTAAAATAAGCAGGTATCTGCATTATATTAGCCACAGAAGCACACCTGGCAGAATGACTGACCTCTGCGCACTGGTAAATATTAAGTGCAGAAGGACCACAAACCCCACAGGCATTTGTGTTAGGAAGAACGGAGGGCAACTGAGTTTTTTTGTGAAGACATGGATGAGAAAGGGGGCACGGAAGAACCACTCTACTGGACTAATACTTCGACAAATTCAAATGTGACAATTGTCACATGTGCCAGTAAATAGCATAATGTAGCAAAAGACTATTTATTTTGACTTTAGACAAATAAATGGTTGTTGTTGTTGTTGTTGTTGTTGTTGTTGGTGGTGGTGGTGGTGGTGGTGGTGGTGGTGGTGGTGGTGGTGGTGGTGGTGGTGGTGGTGACGACGACGACAAAGAAAACTCGGTCTCCTAAACTGAACTAATCAAATAACAATAAGAGCTTAATACGAATTAGGAAATAACTGCAACAAATATAATGAAGACATGATTCAATTAGTTAAGAAATTTTTCCAAGAATATTACTTAAGGTCAAGAAAAGTGGCAACGATTTTTAATCTTTGGAGAGGGAAGTTATTTCCACGTAAAAAAAAGGGCTCTCACATTTCATCCAACGCACGCAATCACACCTGAAATAGATTACTCACGTCTTATTGCGGGTAGGCCCATGACCACTAATTTCAATTATTCAAAATTCATGAAAAGTCCACGACAGAGCGATAGGCATAAGAATGATATCTTATAAGATTTCCAACTATTCCCTTTGCAGAAACTTTCAATGCAGGCCTGCCTAAGCATATTTGATTTAAATAAAATTAAAGAAATAATCATGTTCTTGAAAAACTGTAAAATAAGTGCTAAATGATTTATGCCTATGTCTGTTAAAATTTCTTTTGAGGGAGTCCGAAGTACTTCTGTAAAATAATAAATAAAAATGTTCACATTCTTTGCGGTTACACCTTACAGTAGAATACTGTGACAAATTCTCTGTATGAAATATTGTACAGGGAAGTTAACAATACTTACAATATAAAATTGCAGTTGGAGAATATTACATTTTCCTGGGATATTATGCTTTGTTGTTGGGTAGTTACACCCATTCGTTCCGGAACGGGCAGTAGGTTCTCTCTAAACGTCGGGTGCTATTTACCGAACGACACTGTAACATTCCAGAACATTTGAATCTTCAGCTACACCGCTCTTAGTACCTCAGGTCTCGCAAGTTGCACTTTGGTTAGTTCCATTCTTATCGCAGGCGTCCAAGCTCCGTATTACACAGCATAGGGACCAACTTCAGTGTATTGTTCTGCAGTGTGATATTACTTGCCCTCATGTTTATTAATGACTTCGTCTCCCCTTTAACACGACCACGAACCCACCCTTCCCTAACCCAGGCCTACTTTAGCGCTGACAGGATACTACAGGCACAAGCCTGAGCGTCAGGCGCTGAAATACATTTTCCCTCTTTCTTTCTTTCTTTCTTTCTTTCTTTCTTTCTTTCTTTCTTTCTTTCTTTCTTTCTTTCTTTCTTTCTTTCTTTCTTTCTTTCTTTCTATGTTATCTCGGTCCATTGAACCTGCTAGCAACTCAACCCCGTAACCACATCTCAGCGTCTGTCTTCAGTCACATCGACCCGGTTTCAAGGACTCTTTTATGAAAGTCTCTGTATTGCGGAGGACTCCTTGTCCGGTGTCAGAATATCAAAAACGCAGCACTGAATAAAGTAATTTCAGTTGTGTCTTATTCTTGCATAATACGGTTGGAGCAGTCTATTCGTTTTCCATGTAAACAAACTCTCTCGTATTTTGATAAAACTGGTTACGTGTCTCGTATCATCGTCAGACAGAAACGGAAAGTCCCTTCTTACGTGTAATGTATGGCTAAGACTAGGTAGTACGTTTGCACATTATGTATTTTAAATTATAATATTAAATGCCTTAATTTAGGCTATTTGCAATTAAAATTAATTTGTAATTATTCAAGTGTACTTTGATGGTGGCCACAGTCTTCAGAACCAGTACTGAAACAAAATATTTACAAATTTACAATGCCTAATGCGCGGATATTCTTCTGGATCTGCATTATTTTGGGCCTAATTATTTTTAGAATCACCACATGGAATAACTCACGGGGATAAGATTGGTGGGTATGGTTTATGCATCTCTGTAAATATAATTCAAATGAGCTATTTTTCTTACGTTGCCGTGAAGGTAGATTTGTTCCGCTATGCTAAGTAATGTCCCTATTCTAAGAAAACGCAACATTTTTATACGTACGTAGACCTATAGTCGTTTGGCTAATACGATTTCTAATGTTCGTTCTCTATGAACGTAATTACATCGCCGTTATATGGGTTACTAATTTGGTATTGCTGGCTGAAGTCAGTAAGGAATTCAACTGTCCCTGATGAAGACTGGTTTTGTTTATTTTTTATTTATTTATTTATTTATTTATTTAGACGGTCTGCAAAATAGTTTGTCACTCAGTCAGCGGGAGTTCCTTCTCTCAGGGAATACATGTGTGTATTTATTTTCGTTTCAAGTGAAACCTGTAGAGCGAATAACAATGATATGGCCTGAAGTGAGATTGACAATGTAACTGCGGAAAACAAACTTACATAACTGAATAAACCACGCTGCTGACATCTGTCTAAATAATACTGTTGCATTTCAACAACACTTACAATAACAACAACCAATATTTATTACTTCTCATAACTATCACCTTAAAGAATCTGAATGCTCTCCAACCAAGAATAATAAAGGCAGAGGTTACTTGTTTAAAGGAGCCGACTTGAGATTTAAATGTTACAATTTTGCTTTAGGTCTGTGTCGTAATTCTGGTAATGGATATTTCATTTATTAACGAATAATACAACAGGACGTCACTCGCGTATATTGCCTGCGTATTTGATTTAAAAGTGTTTATTTTGATGAAATTATACTTGCGTGGTGGCAGCTAAATAATCACGCACTTAAAATTTATTTACAGCAAAATCATTCTGCTTAGGCCATTTTGTACCAGTCACACTTCTCCAAGCTTCAGCCTACTTCCAGAATATTTCATGGGTTACACAATAGGAAGCAAAACCTCACTGGCCCAAGTCACTATTAGATTTACTAGCGCCGATGTAAGTCAAACTGGATGGTTCTTTAGGCTCCATCACTTCTCCATTGCACAATTTTTGTTCTTGTTAAAAACTAGTTTCACCAGCCTTTAATGAATTAAGCAGTTACTTCTGTAATGCAATACTCGTGGACAGAATTTGCACAACCAACACCTACATAAAGTCATAAATGGATACGAGTATTTAGAAGTCAAAATCACTTCTAAATTATAAAACTAGATGCATAACCATATTATCAGCATTGAACTAGAAATGTAGAAGCAGTAAATAATTATTCTTTTAAAATAAATATTTATATTCAACCATAACTTCGACAAACGCTTTAAAAAACGAAATTCTTACAAATTGTGTTTACGTTCGCAGTTCCTACCTCGAGTAAATAATATGACTCAGTTACAGAGAAAGACAGTTAACCTTTGAAAGCAAGCCTAGCAGTAACTTTACGTACCACCAGTTTTAACATTCAAAAATTCTGCATGGTGCTTACATTGCGTTTATGTGTTTTGTGTGGATCTCAGAACAAACAGCAACTTTGGCCTTATACAACATTAAGAGATTGGTTTTTATAACCGACCTGGACAGTGTTTACAGCGCGGTACGCACTGAGTCCTTATATAAAACAGACAGACTTCGTCTTTACAGGGTTAATGCTGTTTAATGAAATAATCGCTCTCCATTCTGAAAGCCACAGGGAAAGTACAATCAAACTATGTGGGAAAATGCTAGTTCTTAGGCGTGCTTGAAGTGCAGCTGCCAAAAGCTTCATCATACTTGTCCATCCTTTTGTCCGCCTATCCACGTGAAATAGGACCACTGGAGGATTTTCGTGACATTTCGTATTTGGGTTTTTACTAAAATTTGTCGACATGTTTCAATTTTGTTTAAAATGTGACAAAAATAACAAACTTTACATGAATTCACCCGTACTTACTGATCTCTGATATGTTACCGCTCTGTATGATTAAGACAAACCGCTTCCTATGCAAGGCACAAGTTTTGACCGAAGAAACAGTTAACAATCTCAACATAAGATCGAGTATGTCGCTGTTTCCGACATATAGAATAAAACTGACTAAATCTGTTGCTAAGATTCAGAGGAATGTAACAGGCGTGCTGCGTAAAACATAGAAAGCATATTAAGATTCTCGCATCTTCAGTGTCTTTTACGAAATTTCACAAGAAATTAAAATGCAGGGAAAATAAGAGATCAAAGCAGCCAGGGGGTATTTCGTAATTTGTTTATGCGTAGATTAACTTTTTCAGTTTTCTAATATGTTTCATGTTAAATCACATGGTAGGCCTACTGTAACAGAACATTCCTCCACACTCATAGTTCCGATCGAGGCTTGTGAAACGAGTATGTGCAGTTGTGTGAGTGTGTGTGTGTGTGTGTGTGTGTGTGTGTGTGTGATAAAGGTGCCTGATTCCGTCACACGCCGGTCCAACCCTACAGGAAGTGACCATTGCCTAACAAAGGCCAAGCCACAATACGGGGCCTGCTGCGCGCATGACACCATTTCCACAACCGCCACAGTTTGGAAGTGGAAAATGTGGATTTTAGTCACTGAGACCGCATTCTGTAACGTTTTTCAATGTAAGGATTTAACTTGAAATTTTGAGTGTCGTACACTTCAGTTAATGACATATTGAAAAACTTAGTACCCACTGCGAAATTAAATGGTTTTTGCTGTGCATGACATGTGCCTAGCCACGCAAAAAATCCCTGAACATATATCTCGTGAGGTTAGTCATTAAGAGGGTTAACACCCACTCATACTAAACAAATTTGCATGAAACGTGATGTTCCCAGTCAGCATTAAATGTGATGTTCCCAATCAGCATGAAATGTGATGTTCCCAATCAGCATTAAATGTAATGTTCCCAATCAGCATGAAACGTGATGTTCCCAATCAGCATGAAATGTGATATTCCCAAGCAGCATGAAATGTGATGTTCCCAATCAGCATGACACGTGACGTTCCCGATTTCGAAAGCAACTAATGCGAACTATTTGCATTTATACAAAAGCAGTGTAATATTTTTCACGAAGCCTCAGAGATTAAATTGCTTTTAACTGTTCGGAGAAGAAACACTCGCTTTTAACAGATCGAAGAAGCTACGACTATTTTTAGTTGTTCGAAATAAACATGTATCATGTTTAGTTATTCAAAGGAAACATTTGCTGACAGCTGTTCGAAAGAGATATGTATTAGCTACTATGCAGCTATTATAAACATGTAATTTAGAAAAGTACTTATTGCAAATCCGAGCAGTTACATCCATATTACCGCCAGATTATAATGTTTGGAATTTGGACAAATAATTACTAATAAAAACAGCAAAAAGCAATAGTGAATAACAGGAGAGTAAATTTGATTTCTACCTGCATGAGGCTGAACATAAAAGAAATCCCGACACGATACACGCACACGCGTGTCCCGAAGAACCGAACCTACCGAAGAAGCTAGAAATAGGCGAGGCTATGAAGACTCGGCGCAGAAGTTTTGGTGCAGTAAAATAGGGTGACAACTGTTAAGAAGAAATAATATAGTTAAAGCAACAGTGCATACCTTGGTTCATAAATTCTCATGGCAATATCTTTATCGTACGTGTGTGGACTTATCATAAACTTCGTCAAATATTTTGTTATCAGTTAAAACGTGGCAGATGTTGTATGCATCAGCTGCTTTAACATCAAACAAGACTGCATAGGTGTACTCCATAAAGGTGTATAAAAAATTACCACAAGCTTTGTTTGATGTTCATTAAGCTTGCTTTAAAATATAATATAATTCAAATTAATGAATCCAGTTTCAGCAATATCTGTGGAAAGTTATGGGCCATGTGAAAAAGTCAGTTTATGGCCTTACGTAAACTATGCTTCATTATAAATAATTAAAATGTAAAGTGTCTGGTTACATTTAATGGAAAACTCTATCGAATTCCAAAAAAATCTGCGAAAATTTTATCAGATACGAAGAAAATCCATATATAGCCTCGCGTAATCTAGGCTTTAGTATGGATCAATATGGCTGAAAATCGGAGCTGATGACAAACTTTGGTAAACTCCATATCAAATGAGAGCAAAACCTATGAAGCGGATTGTGTAATACATTGCGAAAACTACGCAGGGTCTAATATAAACTACTCCGTACTCTGGATAAATCTCCTCACATTTGGAAATTCCTAGTGAAATTCGTAAACGCTGAACTTTAGAAATTCTATCCCACTGTTTAGGCGCTCACAACATATACACACGGACAGCGAGACATGACGTCTGTGTCCGGTATTCTTTTCAATGTAAGAAACGCATACAAAGTGAGCGTTTTCCCCAGCAGTGCACTTATGTATTTCCCGTTATTCTCCGTACACCAGGGCTTATTATCCCGCACAGTTTCCTTAGACCGGTTTTGTGGTGCAGAAAGATAGAAAAGTGTTTTTTTAGTTTCGATGTCAATGGCTAAGGTTATATAACATAGGCAGTAGATGAGTACAATATGAGTAGGGGACACTGGGGAATGAAACAAACAGCTTCAACTGCATTATTCGGACGGAACCCTGTGGCGGCTACCGAGTTTTTAATGTGGGATAGGCAGTTAGTGGTTAAATACGAGCACTTGAAAAGGGATTCGTGTTTAGGAGAGTTAACATTTAAAGCCTGAACAATGAAGACTTGTGCTAACACTCTAATGTCGCTACACCTTCTTATTTATAAGCGTGAAATTTGTAAAACAAAAGGGTTAATCTTCTTTCCAAAAACAATTAAAATGCTTGCATTGTTAATCTGTAATGACAAAACACGGAACTGAAACTCCTCAATTTTCATAACTTTCTGTAAAAATTGAGTCATTATTGAAAAAACTGGCATATGCCATATATCAGATTCGAAATTTACGTCCTATAATAAAAGCAATTAAAAATAATAAGTATAATAAACACTGAACCGTGTACCAGACGCAGGATTATGCGTCAAAGTAAACAGTCGTCTCTCTAGCTCTAAAGTCATGTACAATACGCGATTAGATGTGTAGGCCTAATACCCTCTTATCAATAGTGTTTGTCTGTAAATGGACATTAACCACGCAGGAGTGATAAGCAGTTTATCTACGTTCGGTTTTTATGTCACACAGATAACGCATGCCTTTCGTGTTCCTAAAACACTTGCTGTTTCAACACTGCTCGCCTTTGAACCTATAGTAACTAGCCCGAGATGTAGCCGAGGCTTGGCTGTGTAATTGCACCTGTTAGACCTTATTACTTAGTCCCTGAAAGCGCCAAGTAGGGTTGCGTATATATAATTACTTTATATGTTCTAGTAACTTTCCATTGCTAAGTGCATATTTTACGTGTTTGACACAAAGTTCTTTAAAATACTCTCTTTTTATTTGCATAAATCTATCTTGGGTACCCGTAGTTTGGGCTGGTTGGAGCCCTGGAACCCTTAAAAGTGTCCCAAGAAATGTAGTTCAAGTTTGGAAAAAAAGCATTTAGAAGATTAAATTTTCTTTTAAAAAAGTGAATAACTTCGAAATCTCTAAACAGGTAACAATAATAGTATATAACAGCACTATAGAATATGGAATACAAACAGAGAGGTTCTGGCAAATAAGCCAGACACAGTACTTCAGAAAAATGAAGATATAACTTGCTTACTGATAGAAGTACCAATACCATCAGGTAGCAATCTAATATAAAATGTGGCTCAAAGTCAGTTAAAATATGAAAATTTGAGCACAGAAATTCAAAGAATGTGGAACACGAAATGATATTTTATACCAGTAACAACTGGGGCCAGAGGAGTTTTCAGTAAAGGGCTTAAAAGGCATCTGGAAGTAATACAAGGCAATCACTGTACAGACCCTTTGAAGAAAGTTATACTGGGAACATCCCATATAAGAAAAATGCAGCAATCTGAAATTTGATGCCTTATTGGTGGGGTGCAACATTGGTTCAAGAGGATAATTGCCAAGAAGGAGAAGGTAAGATCAGAAGAGATTATTATTATTATTATTATTATTATTATTATTATTATTATGACGACGTCAACAAGCACACTAAAACGAATTGTACTTTGCAACAAATCTGATATCATACTTTGAGATAAAAAGGGAAAATACTTCCTGCACGACAGTTCTATACCATCTGACGAAATTAGCTGTTAGATTACTGGAATACAAATATCTATCGACTGAAGCACAGCTCCTGTAAAATGTCAAACTGAACGTGGCACTGATAAATATACGACTCAAAATACGAAATACTCACGAAACTCCTCCGTTAAACAAGGAGGCGAAACCTTTATAAGCCGGCCACTGCGGAAACATTTTAAGAACAATACTGATGGAGCATTTCATTAACTTCAAATACATTCAATTCCACTGTAATTCTCTGACGTTTTAACTTCTCTCTGGTGGTTATTATTATTATCATCATCATCATCATAATTTTGTTTTATGTGTGTTTATATTTGACACTTGTGCTCTTCAGCCTGAACGTTAATAAATGCCTACTGAATAGAATTATGAGTTCACGGACCAACATAAGAATGTGTTTATGAGTGTACGTATGTATAAATGTACGTGTACTCATACTCATCTGCGTGTACGAAAACATGTAACTCATAATCACATGCCTCAGTAAGCATTAAATGGAACCAGCAAAGTGAATAACAAGTGTCCGGTTGCCGAACTTTCATATTAATAATAGGCTGACACACAGCTACAAATGACATGTCAGTTGAACCGTTTCAAATTCAGAAGCTGGTATAACAGTTTATTATAATTTGACTTAACACCTTACTAAGCTTGACGCTTAACATATATTGATATAAGTACATTAACATGTAGTATTTATTCCTCACGAATGAAATAAAATAGCAGATTCTTCTAACGGTAACGTTCCAGACTTGAACTCGAAAGATGCAAGTTTCAATTTCGAGGTCTACCACATACACTGGCAATTTTTCGTGGCTTTCCTCAGTCCCTTCATTTGACTGTCGGGAAAGTACCTCGATTACGCAGAGACCGGTTTATTCTGAATCCCTGAAATTCATCGTTCATCCACCATTCTACCAAAGAAAACGTCATGTATAATCTGACAGCCACAGCGTCTTAACACAAAACACAAAATATAGAGTAGGAAGGAAAACTGTAGTCATCAGTGTAGGTACAGTACCAAGAGAAATTTCGTGATGTAAACTGCATGTTAAACCTCATTGTACTCCATAAAATATACACTTCAATCTTCTCAGATTCACTTTTCAAGGCTTCTAAAACTTGTGATCAGTAACTGTGACGTAAAGGAGAGTTTTTGACGAAATCGGCTTCAGTAGCGTGTAAGATAACGGGCCTACCTTAATTTCAGTCATTTTGAGAGCCTTCAGTTACAGCGCACGTTGCAAAACCAATCGACAGAGTCTGACTTCTGGTGCACTTACCTGGAACAAGCATAAAAATTACAGATACATTTGTGCTTAAAAACACATAGCTTAAAATACTGTACCAAATATCATCAAATTTAACTACTTAGACCTCGATGTTGCTAAATCGTTATACAATACACTGGTGCATATAACTCCACACATTACACCCTCGGTTTGAGGTCATTCTCAAGGATCACATAAATTCCTGTAAATAATTAATTTAACGCATTACTATTTCTAGTTAACTCCAGCATTTCTTGTATTTTTAAAGCTATCAAGTCATAAGAATATCTGTCTTTAAAATAATGAATAATAGAAATTCGAGGCTTGTTGTATATATACCGTGTAGATGGTTTAATTCTTGGAGACGTTTCGAAGAAACTTGGTTCATCTAAATTCCGGTTCAAGTATTCAAACACGAGTGACTAGATATTGACTCTGAAAGCTGAGCTAGTGATTTCCTTCGAAACATTAGTAAATTTACCAATACGCACTACACCTTATCCCAAAGGACTCACATGATCGTTGAAATCGCCGAAAACTTCAAGCCTCCCAATAAGGTGATATTCTTAAAACATTAAAGTCTTTAAAATATTCTACGATTTACTGTCCTTCTGTCCGTCTGTAGACAGCTGTCCCATTTATGTAGCTACTCCCCAAGCCGCTGTAGTTTCCCCAGTGTTCTAACCTTCATGCCTGCTTTCTTTGTTGTCTCTTTATGAATATTTAAAAAATCACCACATGACTTGAAAGATTCTAGTCTTATGGAATGTTACCAATCGAAGACACATAACATCCGAGAACACCTCATTTTTCAACCAATAATTGCGTGAGAACCGAAAATATCGCATCACACACATTAATTTACTACCCTATCGCCAATAACTTTAAAATAATCTCTTCACGCTTGCCTCTTAATGAAAGGGTACCGCCATTTCTTAAGAAGGTAGTTAATAATTTTTACGAGGAGGCATAGTACACGGTTATGTTTAGACTCCTTATCAAATGCCACAGCGTTTTGTACATACGAGGGGTCCTACAATGTACTGTATCTGGCTGTTCTTGTTGAAAGCAAGGAACATGGGAATGTAAGGAGTAAAGATATAAAGAAAATATAGGACGATCTACGTATGCCTAAAATAATGCTCTGAGGAACGTTTTATTATTTTATTTTACCTTTTAGAAGCGATGTCCGTCTACATGATGTCAGCTTTGCATCCGTCCAAACCTCACATTCACTGTCTTCCTTGCGTTTCAAGTATAGCCTATATATATTTCGATCAGTCGCATGACACCTATAGCCCCGAGGAACAAACATGTTTCTCATGCTGTCGATGCAGTCTACTCGAATTACAAGACTCTGTTCACCTGCCTTGAATATACCACTTTCATTAGCTCACCACGACCTCCGTATGTCCTGTCACGTTACAGACCACAATATCTCAATAAATATTCAGTCTTAAGCGACTGGGTATATTTATTTGCTTATTCCAATAAATCAAATTTAACCACAACATAAATGTTTAATCCACAAGCTACGTAACTCTATTTACCCTTCCGAATCCTTCATATATATGTTTACAACGTTCCTCGCCTCAGACTTTATCACAAATTCACTGCTCACACACACTGAATTTACACTCACTTACAAACCGATCTGTATGCGTAACTCACTATTGGTAGTAGCAGATTCGAATTATAAACGTTTAGTTCGCAGATGCACAAATATCTGCAGGATTTAAACCGATTTGTCTTTAAGTGTCGACTCATAAGGTATCCGTAATGGATCCCTTCTAATGGAAGTTTGCAGAAACTTCCAGCAGGTTCTAGAAACATCTGTGTGTTACGCAATACATAAAAGAAATGATTTCGTTGGTCCAGTCATTATGGCGTTTCCTGTTTCGCAATCTGATTGGTAAGCGTTCAGACTTCAGATTCTCCTTTCAACTCTTTTCTTAGAGGTCATGTTTGCTTACCTTCATCTGCCAAATGAAGCAGTTCAGTAATGGTGTATCAACCTTGTGCACTAGAATGGCGTAGCCACTACGTGAACAATACAACTGAAATCTTAAAATCTTTTAACAATTTTAACTTGTAATTAATTTAATAATTACGTAACAGTTTCGATCAAATTACTTTACTCAATTTAATGTCAAATTTGGACTATCACAATGTATTTCATCACGTTCATAGTAAGTACGGGATAGGACCACACTCTGGGAGCTTTATCTGTTTACAGTGGTCCTTACAGGAGGAGTTCACGAAAGAGTCCTCACCAGTTCCCTTGCGGTTTGTGAGGATAATGTACTCCTGACGTAAGGCAAAATGACCACGCAGTACGACACTATATTCAGCAAACGTAGTGAAAATAAAAAGGAAATTTTATGTCTGTTTTATCCCATCTGATTCTTCGCCCAAAATTAAAAATGTGATTAATCTCTAGGGATTAAGGCGCGAATTCCATTAGGAAGGCTACGATTCCGCACTTGGTGTCTTATTTTCCTTCATATTATTTGAACGCACACTTGAGATCTGCGCTCTTCCGGGATATTACGCAGCGTCAAGTGGTAATCCTTTGCTGACGTTTCGGGACAACGGGTTGGTCCCATATTTGAGGGTCAACAAGTCCCTTTCTTCTGGGACTTCTTGACCCTTGAAGATGGGACCGATACGTTGTCCCGAAATGTCGGTAAAGGCTTACCATTTGACGGTGCGTAACACCCCAGAAGAGTACAGATCTCATCAACATCGCGGCGGAAGCCTGAAATCAAGGATAACGCAGGCTTTTCCTACGAATAGACTTTTTCAAATGCTGTGAGAATAACGTGCAAAGTAATTTACTTTTACTGACTACAAAATAATATTTACAGAAATATGATTAATTCTTTGATAATCTGATTCTTTTATACAAGCGTGGACAGTAGGATTATATTTAACAAAAATATGGTTACTATTAAAGGAAGCAAGCAACAACTGTTAACCAGTTACGACAACGGCGTCACAACACTGGGCCATACAAGATTCACTCCAGTTAACCCTCATTACTGTACAGTCTCAGATAAACATCTAATGAACCAGAGGAACACACCGGTTCAAAAAGGTAGGTTTGCAACCACTAACAAACTTATTCCTTTGTAACTATCATCATGCTCTCCACGCAGGCGGAAAAGCCCCAGAGCATCAAAAATAAAACCACACTCTTGTAGATATGCATTTTTAGTCAGTAGATGTAAATAAATTGGCCCAATATTTTCAAATTAATTTTAAAAATATATTTGTACTGCAAGTTATCATTAAAATAATGTAAATAAAAATAACGGAGCAGAAGTGAACCTGTAACTTTCGGACTAGAAATCGTGTTCTTTAATCTTTACAATACCGAAGGTTGTAATTTCGAGCGAATGGTCAGAATGATGAGATAGATATAAAATATTCCTGCATTTTTCTCTGTAGTTTCTGAACAACGAGTCATACTGCTTGGTCAGCTTGCCTCACGACAAGATTTTAAAAGAAATCGGCAAGAAATCGATCGTGCACTTCCCGTCTTACCTTGGTGTAATTGGGTGTTCCTATTAAAATCAAGAAGTGTGGGAGTATAAGAAGTAAGTGCATTAAGAATATACAGGAAAATTCATATGTACGTAATAATGTATTCTGAGGAATGCCGTGTTCTTTTATTTAACATTTTTCAAGGCGACGCCTACACATAAAATTTTGAAAAACAGTTATTACATCAGGCAAAACACATTGAATCCCCGTTACAAAAATCTGTGGTCTTCACGTAAAGAATCGCTGTTTGTTTTGAGAACCAGAGGAAACACACACACATAAAAATTGCGGGTGAAGTGCTGTAGTATTTAGTATTTGAGCTTTAATCCTTTATCATATGCGTTCACAAACAGTGAACTGTGCTTAGAAAATGAAGACATATTAGGCAGAAGTGTACAAATTCCGAGACCTACATCACCATAGTGACAAACTTTGCATGGTGGAGCCTAATGTTTGTGGGACCTCAATATGGAACTCGCTTAATGTGACCCTTCTGGTGTCTAGAATATTGAGGTGGCTCCCAGTTTGGGAAAATGTTAGCACCCGTGATTTAAAGGTTGCAGAGTAATGGTAACAGCACTCATCACGAACAAAAAGTATTATGAAGTATTTTTAGGCAGCAAATATTTTGTCACTACAGGAGAAATTCGTCTATTTTTGAGGCAAAGCTGATTCCGGTCCAAATAATTTCTCTCCCAGTCTGACCTACCGATTAGTGACCAGAATCCTAGGACCTCTGGCTTAAAAGCATGGTACTGGGTTTATTCTTCACGTGTTAGGCTGTGTCCAGAAAGACGGCATAAATATTACTCTAACTTCTACAAAACCGATGTTATTTACACGCAGGCTATATTTTATAAAGGGAAAAAGCATTATTTTCTGCGAATGGATTTACGTTTACGTTCCACAAACTTGAAATTCATTATATGCATCAGTAATTACATCAGTTTCAAGCACAAACTTAAGTTCGTCCTTTTCGTAAATATTTGTCTATCAGAACCACTTTCATTATGCCATTGCTATGTCTGCATCGCCATTAACACCACAACCACAACAACAGATGTAACAGTGCGCATGAATTTGATAAGTTTTAAAATACAATAACGTATTTTGATTGGTTCATGTTTCAAGAAGGCTGTGAAAATTAGGTGATGTCAATTAAATGTGTGTTTAATCAGCGAAAAAACAAAATGAAGTAAACGCAAACTGTATCTTCAGAAGCGACACAGAGCCAATTTCAGTCAGGAGTCAAGCCAACAGGTTAAGAAATGCAATCGGATATGAATTGCTGGGGAGCAAGCAAACAAGGCCACGATACGCGGCCGCATGCAGGTCCAAGGATACAAAATTTTAAATAATGTTATACGTACCTCTTTTAGGCTTAGGAAAGGAAAATTTTGTCGGACTACATCTTGAAGCTATTTCACGTTGATAAGCCCACGCATTATATGATATCTTTTCGGAGACTTATTTATTTAAGCTCTTCACACCTCGTCAGGTAGTCTACCCCTGACATTATATCGACCAAAAAATAAAATGTCAAGTGTTCGTCCAGCAGGTTCTCCAGGCTTGATACCAAGAATCATTACGCATGTGTTACATGTCCCAAAGTATACAACAGCTTGGAGTCTTTCTGGCCTTCTTGCAGAAGTACGCACCCACAGCAAACCCATAATCACTATTATCATTATCATTATCATTATCATCATCAGCAGCAGCAGTATAACCACCACCACCCTCATCATCGTTGTCATCGTCGTCATTTTACCATCATCACCGAAATAATCATAATTCCACCTGATATCGAGGGTATTGCTGTGCTCTATCCACCAGATCGTGAGGCTTTATGGAAAAAACGGACGGAACCTTCTGCTTGTTCCTAATCTCGACGTTACGTGGAGATAAAAGGTAGGCCCGGGCTTCGACTACTTTAAATTTGGGGCATCGTTTGAGCCCAAAAGACATGGTGAACGAACCAACAGCAACTCCGCCGAAAATCCAAACGAGATCGTAAAGTTTGTCCCATCATTTTACTGGATTGTTGTGGACGTGACGCAATGGGGCTTGCTTGCAGCTAAAATAAATCTGTGTCTAGGTCTGCAAACGCCTGACGGGAATTCACCTTCCACTGATCACCGTTTAATGAGCACAATCTGCACTCAGAAGTTTACTGATTTAACGCAGGAGCCGAACATTAATTTTGCATTACAAAGTGACAGCACAGGGAATATTGAGGACGTAATGCTGCCATTGAAGGTTCATTTTTTGGCAGCACTTTACACGGCTGTAGATCTACTTTCAGCCCCAAAGGGAATGAGAAAGATACCTCCACCCAAAGCCAAGAAACTTTCTTTATATTGCAAGAATGGCGAGAGAGAAACCCCTTAATTGAAGATTACGATGTTATCCGGTGTGACAGAAAGAAATGTGCGACATTCTTCACGTGCATTTGGCACAGGAGAAGATTCAGTTCAGAGAGGGTTCACTAACCCTGTGAAGGCTGACGGTCGTGTGGATTACATACAAACCGAGTTCCTACTTCACACACATCAAATTCGGGTCCAGTAACAAGAACAGTGGCATAATGTCGACTAGGAAAGTAATTACTGCACTAAACGAGTACATATGCGAGCACTAGGAATCAAATAAATAGACTGTGGTGGCAAAACTCAATTTCTTAATTTTACGCCACACAGTTACCGCTTGGGTCTAAAAGATTGAGAAGATAGTTTCTGAAACAAAACATACGTTTCTCCGAATTTTACTGAACGCCGAAGACTTATAACCTCGAGAATGTGACCCTGTACTTCTAGCATTGTGACAGCAGGTGTTAAAAAAAAGAAAGAAGTATTCGTTATTAAATACCGAAAAATAAAAAGGAAGACTTAAGCATAGGACAGTGCATTTCCGAAATTGATATCACTTGTGAATATAATAATAATAATAATAGACACGTACAAAAATTCTTAAAATATTACCCGCAAGAACCAATCAGCCAAACGCGTCAATGATAATAACCCGAGTCTGTCATATTGATAATCCTGTATTTTATTTTCGACAAAAACTTACGTGATGACACATCTTGCTGCAAATACCGACCGTGAAATAATATACTGCTGAAAGTAATAGCGATGCAAATTCTGCTCGGATATTTAATTTCAATGAAGTGTTACTTCATTTCACTTAAAATAAGTTGAGGCAGTGCAATTTAACATATGAAATATTTCTTTTTAAATATTTTACAGGAGACCCTGTTTCAAGATTAAACGAAAATATAAGATATAATACCGCTAAACCTAAATGGTTCACATTATACTTTATGTAAGTGTGGGCAAAGTAACATGTGATATGTGTAGATGGTGTAGAGAATATTTTATCCGAAGGTAAAATAATAGCAAAAATAATGAGATATTTAATGCAAGTGGTTCAAATCACACTTTATATAAGTACGAACAAAAATAACATGCATTATATGCAGATGTTTCAAAAGACATTACTTTGAAACTTTATGTAATAATACAAATATTGACGATGATATTTACAGGCGGTGCTCGTGGTATTTTGTGTTAGCACTAGAAAAAAATAGATGCTAAAATGCAGTGAAATACAGATGAGAGAGATTCTAAATTCCTTAACAAGAGATTTATAAGCTGGAAATTGTAAGCCGTCAATTATGAATATTTTGGTTGACATTTTACACAATTTTTTAGCCGAACTTCTGGTTGGCATTTCAGGTAACACATCCCCTTTTGTATGTGAATATGGGAATACAGTTTGCAACCGACTTCCTTGTATTTTTACTCAGTGGTCGACTATTTCAGGTGACACAGGAGTGTAATCATCAAGTCATAGGCGTAACTTAAATTGTACCTTATTTATTATTTTACACATTACAGAACGTACAGATAGTGACACTTAGAGCTGTCACCAGTCTCTCCTGACCTATATTCAGTCTAGATTCCCAGCGAGTACCTAAACAGTACTCAGTCTGTTTAACAACTGCCCTCACAACCTCCTTCCTTCCAAGTGGGTGTTGGTGTCTTCCCTCATTGTTTGAACTCTGAACGCTAGCTTCATGATTCCGCACTTACTAGGAGGATTATCTCCTTATTGAGGCCAAGTAGTTGTCGAGAGGGTAACCCTTTCAACCCTTCTTACAATGTATTTATGACACTACAAAGTGTCGACTCACACAAATGCAGTGGCCGGAGCTGACCAGATGTTGGCCTTCAGCATCGCCGCCTCAAGTCTCGAACTTGCAAACAGTGGGGCAATTACCCTGCTGAGAGCTCTGTTTAGACCACCGGTTTCCCTGATCAGAGAGTTTCCTTCCTTTTGTGTAGTGGGATGAGGGAGTTGAACCCTTTTGCCACACACATTATTACTGTTCGTTTCACAGGCTGGACTCGAACCAGGCCTGACAAGGGAAGTTCGGGCACAAGTTGATTTCGAATTTCTCAAAATTGAAGCCGCATGTGCTCACCAGAGCAACTGTCTTCAACCCACATTGCAAAAGAAACCCTTATAACTTTTAAGTTTCAGTTGTTTCTATCCAGTTGTGACAGCTACGGTATTTGTTCCGCGAACCCATGCCTTTTTTACCTTCCGCTTCGACGAAAACAAAATTCGGTTTTGACACCCTTTTGTGTGATCTTTCACCACGCCTTTTCAATTAACAATATTATGTGTCATCAGTGGTAGATGAAGAAGTATGGAGTACTGGTGAAATTATAATGACAGGACAAAAAATAGTACTCGGAAACCGCTGTCCTTGTGCCACTATGTGCACTATACATATGGCAAAGGGACTGGCCTTGGGTCGAACTGGTGCCTCCACTCTGACAGGCCGGCGACTATCTGCGTGAGACAATTAAAATTACTACGGATATTAGATAACATCGGGTCTCTTTCTGGGCGTAAAGCGGCCGAGATTCAAGAAAGAGTAGAGCTATATCTCTCCTACACCTCTGGGACTTCATTGCCTCTTCTAGGATGAAATTTACCTTTACCTTTACATTTTTTATTTTATAATTATGGAGGGGCACCCTTGCCGCTGCCAAGGATAGGACATTACCCACAGGCATACGAAAACTGCAACTGAAGCTGTAAGAAAACAGGTAAATATTTTAGACAGAGGTGAGACGACAAGAATTTTAACATTATCCATTAATAACAAATTAAATGTGTTTGTGAGTAGTCATTTAAAACAAAAACACACCCTTAACCCATCGTGACAGAACTAATGGACTGCACGCAGCAAATAACAAACATATTGCACCAAATGTTATTTAAGTGCAGGCTTCGTGAACATTTGTGCAGCATCCAACTTACTTTCCGAAATAAATATTTTAATACAAAAATTACATCGGTATGTGCCGAAAAAGAACTAAATTCTATTTATTATTTAGACCCGTTGGTTTCGACTTATTTCAGGTCATCCTCAGGTTCACAGTTTCTCTTTAAAATATATTAAGGAAGAAATATATATTATGTAAGTATGTAAAACACAAATGAAATTATTAAACTTATTAAAATTTAAATTTTAACAATTTTAATAATTTCACTTGTGTTTTACGGATTCACATGATGTGTATTACTTCCTTAATATAATTTAAAGACAAACTGTGAATATGAAGATGACCTGAAATAAGTCGAAACATGTAGTTCCATAATAAATAGAATTTAGTTGCGTTTGGGCAGATAACGATGTAATTTTTTGTACTATTAACAACACAACGGGATGACGTTCTTTACATAATTTAATGTTGTTGAAGGGCTAACAGTCCTGACCTTCTTCAACTTGACCATCAAAAGTCAAAACCTGGAACTGCCTGAGGCTGAAAAACCAACGAAAAGTGTCAAAAGATTTTCGGTCAGTAAAATAATATTATTTAGTTAGTGTGATGGGGTTCAAGCACTCTACTGCTTGTGAGATTTCCGGTTTCCACAGCGGTGTTTGTAAAGGTAAAAGAACGCTGGGCTGTTACACCGTGTCGAGCGGTACATTGCCTTGGACTGTTAGATCTTCAATGCTAAGGCAGCACTCTCTTCCGAAACGTCGGTAACTATTTACCAGTCAGCACGATGTAAAATGTCAGAAGACTTTAGTCTTCACTATGATATCTGCCGAGAAATTTGCTACGTCGCTGCTGCGCGAAGTGAGCCGACAGGGTATCGCAAGATACGCAAGACATAGACACGTAACGGATGGAAGTCAGGGTCGGTCTAATAATGCAGTCGTGCTGTGCAGACAGATGTTGCTAGTGTGACTTGGAGATCAGGAATTAATTCTCTTTCAGGCGGTAATTCCCGATATATTCCCCACTTTATTACCCCTATGTGGACTGTGAAGAAAAAAAATTAGCTCAAAGACACCTTTATTTTGAAGAACTCTACGTCCTATATTATAAGAAAATACTAAATGAATATTCGTTAAATTTGACCTTTATGTGTCTTCACCATCACACACCGATAGAAAAATTTTTCTTTCTTCACACCGTTTTTAGCCATAAGCGTAGACTTCAAATAGCCTACAAAAAAACACACCACTTTCAGATTAACAGTAAAAGCTTTCGGGATTTACAGCCTCTGATTACAGCTGTACCTGGTTAGACGGGTCGTCAATAAACACTTGCTACTATAATTAACGCTTTTTAACGTATGGCACCTTGATCACGATTACATTCCCGTCGACCTGCAACTGATACGTCTGTTATTTATAAAAGCTGCATCATAAATTTGTCACTAAAGGTTCAATCATATTTACACTGATAATAAATGGTGAAATGAGAATAAAATACTTCAAAAATCATAGGCACTTTGAGAGGGAAAACCGTTATAAGCCTATACGTCAGAAATAAGGAAAACACCAATGGCCCTTAAAGTGACAGACTGACGTATACACGAGAAAGAAACTGCACACTGTCCTGTTTATAAGAGAAACTTTTAGACGCTGCGATGGTTATCCCACTCTGCAACTTTTCTCTCAGCACCCTGACAGGGCAATTTCACCCTCCGTCTATTTTCCACGGCAAGGGAGTCATGCGAGGTCGTGCCTGATACGGATGAAATAACGTCGTGTATAAATAAAATCAAAATTTTTCCTCACGCACGAAGCCCTACAGGAGGAGTGGAAATAAAACTGCACACATTCTACACCTGGAAACTAGACGGAAATAAGTTTTAGCTTCACGCTGCAGCCGGATTAATTGGACAGAAGGTTGCACATTCCTACCGGTTTTTCTGACTTGGAAATATGCCGTCATTCCAAGGATTCTTTAACCTCGTTTTTTCGACTTGCAGTCGGCTGTTTTATGTACTTTTTTATGAACGCCGGGCGAGGTATATGCTTAGGTTCGTGATACTTACTGCACACTACCTTTCGTATGCGTATAAATAAAACAAGTTACGCAGCAGGTAATAATAATAATAATAATAATAATATAGATGATGCGCTTTGTAGTATAAACAGCTGGCTCTGATAAATAAAGCAAAACAAAGAATCTTTTAACCATCATAGGATGACAGTAATAATAAAAATGATATTTTAAGGGGCGTCATGTGGGTTCATCTGATTCAGCCTAGGATCCAGTAAACAGAAATCTGAAATTCCAAAATAAACTTAGGTTAGGTATGAGGATGGGAGTTCCCTGCCCGGCTAAGTGACTGTCAGCTTATCAAAATGGGCAGTGTCCTGTGGATCTGATTAATTAATGATAACACTAACAATTGTAACTATCATTATCAGCCTGCTATTGTTACTTAGTTTAGTCTAGCAAGGACTCAACGCCTATTGCTGAAGGATGTTGCCACGGATTAACTACTTAACTTTTCATTAAAATGAAATTACAGAGCGGTATAAATTTAACAGCACTGCTTTTTCACACAAAGTGGAATTAATTACAGCCACGTATATTAATTTGGTTTCTGGCATATTACATTACATTTACATGTTTACTGTGTTATTCTCTCCTAAGTGTTAGAGATTCCGAGCAAATCTCCATCAACTTATTATTCATTCACTCTTCCTTTGTTACACAAAGCTACGTTACGTTTACAGTCTGTGTGTAACAAGGCTGGGTTAGACAGAGAGCCATCAAGTCTGATGAAACAGATCCTATCAAGATGATGCATTGTGCGCCAATATTATAGACATGATGGATGTGTTGGATTATGACGCACGTCTAAAAATAAAGACAAGGATATTATTTTCTATAATACTGCTGTTAGCAAATATGAGGTTCAGTTATCCATAAGGGTTGTGAAGTATGAGCATACTGTATTGAAAATCAGTGTGGGTCACATGACTTGTGATAATAATGCAAGTGATTTGAAATTGTGACATGGCTACAGTAAATTTATTAGAAATTACAGTGTACAAGTGTAGCAAATGAAGGCTTTTGAACAGCACATAAACACAGTGCGGTGCTCTTCACTGGCCACAAGTGCTCTTCGCTCAAATAGGTGGGAGAAGCCACTTAAGCGACAACTTCACGAATTTGCAAAATAAGGGAAGAAATGCATTGAGAAAACAGATATAAAAATGTGGAAAACTATGGAGTAGGGACATGTGAAAATTAAGGGAACATGGAAAGAAAAATGTTGCGTTTACTGGTGTGGGAAATATTTGTCTTATCAGGATAAAAGAGCAGTCAAAACCTTCGCCAAACCTGGGAGGAGGGTAACATATATGCCGACAGAGCATTTTCCATTGATTGAACCGTCTCGAGCAAGTTATTTACTTGAAGATTCCGAAACATGTCAGTTTTAATTAATTAAACATAGAAAAGGCTACGAAAACACAAAAAATAAGAGGTTATAGTAGCAGGTCCCTATAGGATACTGTGTTCTTCTTGCCGTCAGAAATGGTGAATTACGCCTGCGTTACTCGTTTGGAATTCCTAAGTAAATGTGTTTAATTTTGTTCTAAAGCGATTTCGAATCCCCACGTTTAAACTCTCTATTCGGCCTCTAATCAAAAAGCAAATCGATAACTGCTAAAACAGATTTTTACGAAAATTTATCCCGGAGCATTTAATACGATTAGTCGAATTTTAGTTCTTATTCGGCTAGGACAATTTGAACCATTTGAAGAGAGATGTAAATCTACACTATATTCGAAAGCTGAGTTTGTAATATCTAAAAAGTTGCCAAAAATAACGAACCACTTATTGCTTACAAAAGTTTTTACAAGATCATTTCATGCTCCGACATGTTCCGGTGGCGGCTACCATCACCATCAGGGACAGCTTTTACACTGCAAGCTGGAACTCTCCCTCATGTTGGTAGCCACACGGAAAGATGTCGGAGCATGAAGTGATCTTGTCACAATTTTGTAAGCAATAAATTGTGTATTATTGTTGGTAACTTTCTAGACAACAACTCAATCAAAATGCACGGTTCACACAACGATGTGCAGCTTTAGGCTGTACCTTAAAGAGGGCAGAGTGTGCCTCCAACAGGAGGCCAGGTGCTGAATACTCTACAGGGAAACAAACTCTTTTCATTGTAGACTAAGTACCACAAGGAACACAATACGTCAGCAAAATGAAGCTAACTCAGGCTGTAGGTACGGTAACCAGTTGTCCTTAAAGGGTTAAATATCACTTTACATGAAGACACACGTGTATTTCTGGGAGTATCTAAACAGGCAAAATATATATTGGAGTCAAAATATTTGGAGTATGCACTCTATACAATAATTTACCTCAAACCTTTTTTTCATTATAGCTTACTGCAATGTTTCAGGTCTTCGAAGTAATCACACAATTGTGACGGTATGGGTACATACGCGAAACTGCAGTTTTAACTATTGAAAAATGGTGTCCTGAACTTTCAAGAAGATAGTACCAAAGTATCTTATGCTTCGTAATAATAACGGAGCTTCTACCCACCTGCATTAATGGGTCGACACACATACAACATAGTCATAAATTTCAGAAATAAATTAATGCGTTGCTGTAACCGTCGCTTTCTTAAAATGTAAAATTTATCTCTTTCTAGGGAATTAAACAAAAGGGACCTAAATTGCTACTTCTGTTAAACCGTGCGTATAATTCCACTTGCTGAGAACAGAGAAAATTCTTTTAGTCACAAAGGTTAAGTACTTCTTAAAGCGCTTGGATTTGTTACCCTTTTCAAATATCAATCTATCCATTATCTATATCGTTCTCTAAGTTGCGTGAGCGAAAAATGTCAAAATGAATCATGAACACAAGTACGACCCCTTTCACTTGACAGTACTTGGCTTTTGGATTTTATCCATCATCCGGCGTTCCAGCAGTGCAAACACCCAAACACAATGTAACCTAACATGAAGGTGATTTTCGTCCTTAGCTAGTAAGGTGGAGACAAACCTACCCGTTTGTTTGATCCAGCTCTTCACAACCTGCAGAGTTATTACGCATATAGGCACAGACACAGAGAGAATTTTGCTCTTCCTGGGCCAAATGAGCAGGTGCCTTCCCACCTTTTTAACTGGGCACAGAAACGTAGCCGATCCCAGTGGCCGCGCGGTCTAAGGCGTAGATCTGTGGCCGAGTGCTTGCTGGGATCGTGGGTTCGAATCCCACCGGGGGCATGGATGTTTGTCTCTTGTACAGTGTTTGTGTTGTCAGGTAAAGGTCTCTGCGACGGGCCGATCCTTCGCCCAGAGGAGTCCTACTGACTGTGGTGTGTGTTTGAGTGTGATGAAGGGCAAATAAAAACTCTGTACACCTACTGTGAACAAGTAGGTAGAAAAGGGAAGGACTGCGATACGAAACACAAACTATCCGGTTTACTAACTTTGTTTTCAATTTTGTATTCTTGGAAATGTAGGAATGGACACGGTAGAAAACTAAGGAGCCCCGAAGATAGGATAACATCATTATGACCTAACAGTACTGAATATTTCATCATTCGATGACGCCGAGATTTTGTGACAGTGAAATCTGTCGCGGGTCTTTCAGACACTTCCTTCTGTTTCATATTAATTATGTATGAGTAATTACGCTATCTTAGAAGGTTCATAGACATAATAAAGTTTGTCACCTGACACCGGTGTTGTGTTCTGTCCAAATACGGTGCTCAGGCAAGTCCAAAAGTTTATCACTTAATTAATGTCAGACCCGGAGGGAAGGCACAGAATGAAAAACATTTTACTTTGCACTAACTGGCGAGTGAAAGGAATGAAATATTATAAGCTACACACTGTAAAATATATTAAAATTAATATAATTCTGATTTTGTAATTGAAATTCCTTTTGGTGGGGTTGGAAAAAGAAATATACGAGGAGCTTCCTTAATTTACCTCGTCACGCAATATGTTTTGAGTAACCAAGTATAAGCATATGACTGGCTGAGTGTAAGTCACATATGAGAGACAAGAAATACATGTCAAATTTAAGCCAATATATTCTGCTGGCAAAAGTCACTCGCAATACTTGGGATAATATTACACTACATCTTAAAGAAGTATTACATGTTGCGTATAACTGATTAAATGTTCCAAGCGGGTGGCAAGAAATGAGGTCCTGTGAGTCTGGTAACGAAATTTAAGTTACGTAAAAGGCAGGAACATTGCTGACCACCTAAGCGACTAATACTTTGCCCAAGGAGAATCCTGCTACTTTGTTACACAACTGGTCCTCTCGAATGTAATAAATGTGGAATAAAATTACATTTATTTGGTTACGTATTAAATGAAATTCTTGAATACTTAGATCCTATATCGACGTGGATGCAAGCACAGAAACAATGACCCAAGGAAATAAATTTACGCAGACAACTGTTTGGAGTACCCGCTCTTTAAAGTGAGATATACCGTCTAAACTCTTGAGACCCATTCTCAACGGATTAAAGAGCGCGATAAACGTTTTTCTTAACAAAGCCGTCAATTGTAATGTATAGCGTCTGTGGTAACATGATTAAACTATGCGTATAGGCATTTATGAAGCAATTCTGAGAGCTGAACATAGAATGACTGACAGAAAACCTCTCCCAGAGCCACTTTGTCAAAGGTAAACCTCAAATAGATTGGCCTGGGATCGAACCCGTGCATCCGCGGTGAGAGATCGATGACTAACCACATAAGCCATGGTACGACCTTCCAGGATTAGAGCTATCAAGCGCAAATCAAAAAATATCGGTGTCAAATTGAAGGTACATGCACATACGTATACACAATAACAGCTACTGAAACGACGGCGCATCCTTGTTAAGATGCTACCAACGTCTGTGACAGTGGTGTGTGCATTTCACACTGTTTTACTGCAGTTTATTTAGCGACGCTCTCACTGTCTCTTCTATATGGAGTCGATAAGCATAAATATTCAGCATTGGTGGAGTGACAGTTGATAAAAGAGGACCGCAGTATGAACTGTCAGTGTGCTCGCTGTACCGAGGACTGTGCACCGAGTAAACTCTCAGCTAACATATGATGACTTTTTGATACATTAAACTCACGCCACTATCATCAATTTACACCATTTTCCGGTATGTAAATTGTTACGTTATAATACGTTGTCGTCAAGAAAGGACTCCACTCACAGTCTAGTCTCCAGCAATATTGCTGTCACAACTTTAAATCCAGCAGAAAGTCTCTATTTTTAACTCTTATGTTCTAACTCATTCTCAGACGTGCTCATGGAGTTTATCGAAAAACATTTATCAGCTCAGGAAATCAGCTGTCGTTGCCTGCTGCCATGTGAGCAAGTTCTCTCAGCGGTATTCAGTTGCGTGGCTACGCAGTCAGTTGTGTGGCTACGCAGTCAGTTGCGTGGCTACGCAGTCAGTTGCGTGGCTACGCAGTCAGTTGCGTGGCTACGCAGTCAGTTGCGTGGCTACGCAGTCAGTTGTGTGGCTACGCAGTCAGTTGCGTGGCTACGCAGTCAGTTGCGTGGCTACGCAGTCAGTTGCGTGGCTACGCAGTCAGTTGCGTGGCTACGCAGTCAGTTGTGTGGCTACGCAGTCAGTTGCGTGGCTACGCAGTCAGTTGCGTGGCTACGCAGTCAGTTGTGTGGCTACGCAGTCAGTTGCGTGGCTACGCAGTCAGTTGTGTGGCTACGCAGTCAGTTGTGTGGCTACGCAGTCAGTTGCGTGGCTACGCAGTCAGTTGTGTGGCTACGCAGTCAGTTGCGTGGCTACGCAGTCAGTTGCGTGGCTACGCAGTCAGTTGTGTGGCTACGCAGTCAGTTGCGTGGCTACGCAGTCAGTTGTGTGGCTACGCAGTCAGTTGCGTGGCTACGCAGTCAGTTGTGTGGCTACGCAGTCAGTTGCGTGGCTACGCAGTCAGTTGCGTGGCTACGCAGTCAGTTGTGTGGCTACGCAGTCAGTTGCGTGGCTACGCAGTCAGTTGTGTGGCTACGCAGTCAGTTGCGTGGCTACGCAGTCAGTTGTGTGGCTACGCAGTCAGTTGCGTGGCTACGCAGTCAGTTGCGTGGCTACGCAGTCAGTTGTGTGGCTACGCAGTCAGTTGCGTGGCTACGCAGTCAGTTGTGTGGCTACGCAGTCAGTTGTGTGGCTACGCAGTCAGTTGCGTGGCTACGCAGTCAGTTGTGTGGCTACGCAGTCAGTTGCGTGGCTACGCAGTCGGTATGATGGCCGCGTTAGTTCAGCAGGACGCTCAATACTTCATATGTTTTTGATGCCTTACGCACGGTAAGAGTAGGAGTCTAGCGTCTTCTTCGCAATTGCCTGTCTTCGTCATGGTTTTTACTTCAAAAAGCTTATGGATGCCTTACAGGAACTAGAAATAAATCTGTCTCAGAATAAAACTGACTTGTATATTAGCCTAAAGATGAATGTGAGTAGTCAGCTTTACGCTCCGGTCGTTTTACCTCCAGGGCCACAGTCCCCAGCATCCACTGAACTGGAGGCGTGGTGGATCCCAGAGACGGTCTAGAGATGTTGGTGAACAGAAGAAAAAGACCTGCCCTTGCCAGGGAGTCGAACCACAATGTTTTGGTTGTCCAGCCCGTGCCTAGTCACTACACTCACTGAGCTATCACGGCTTACAATGTAAGTCAAGAACAAACGTAAGTTTTGTCCCTACGAGTGCTTGGAGGACAGCCTCCTGATGATGGTTGGATCCAGCGAAAACACGTTGGGGTTTAGATATTAAGTTACAACTTCACGTAAGCTACGTTGTGCGTTGACGACTGCGACTTGCACTGATGAGATATTTTGCTGTAAATACAGGAATGTCTCCTTCCATTATCTGTATTGTTTCTTTGAAATCACTAACGTAAGTTGTTTCATTGGAAGTAGCCTTTATTCACCTTCTTGTACCGTTCATAAATAACTAAGCACAGTTCTTGAGAAGCTGACAGTCCCTCCGATGGTCCAGAATTTTCCTATCTTTTATGCCATCCGATGACCATTACTGCCCTCACAACAGCTGGCCACCGAAATCTATATTCATCCTACGTATAACAATATTCTCCCACGTACGCTTAAATTACCCAAGTGTCTGTTCCTTTAGGTTTACAGAATAATATTTTGCACGAATAGACTGTGTAGCCAGTAAGTACCACTATGTTCGCCCAGGATCGCCCAACCCATCAGCCTTAATTTTATCGACCCAACATCAATTAACCCTTTAAAGACGAAGCGTATCTGTTTTATATAAGGACTCAGTGCGTACCGCGCTGTAAACACTCTCCACTTCGGTTATAAAAACCAGTCTCTTAATGTTTTATAAGGCAAAAGTTGCTGTTTGTTCTGAGATCCGTACAAAACACATAAACGCAATGTGGGCACCGCGTAGAATTTTTTAATGTTAAACCTGGTGGTACGTAAAGCTACCGCTAGGCTTTAGAAGGTTAATGAAGATCTGTACCATCAATGGGTTTTAAAATTTAGGCGTATCCACCTCTATGACAGCCAGTATAAATCATTGACAGTGCAGCAGTATTACAGATACCTCAAAATCTATCATTCATTCAAGGACAAACGATTTCCCGTGTGTGTGCGTGTGTGTGTGTGTGTTTGTGTGTCCAACTACTCTGATATATCTCCCATTCATTCGAAGGTAGATACATTTATTTGTGCAAAAAAGAGATAATTATTTCAAACATTAATCATTCAACACGAGAAATATGTCGCCTGTGTCAACAGGGAAGAAAGCTGCTCCTTGCTTCTAGTGGAGGATGCTGCAGTTCGAACTCCATTAAGGTGCAATAAAAATTGTAGCAAAGACAGCGTAACGAGCAGATATGGATTAATAAGACCTTGACCTAAAGGCAAATATTATACTTCAAGAATGAGGTTTGTTTTATGAATATAGGTGAACAATCATTTACGGTTAACGCAAAAAAACAACACAGTGCTGAAACCAAGAAACGGAAAGTTTGCTGCAAATAAATAGAAAGAATTTGGTGATAAATTATAATAATTTAATGCATACCTGTAAAGAGTAGAAAAATGGTAAATTTATCGGATGATGGTACTTTATGAGCCTGGATAGCGACTGGGCTACGAGCTGGACGATCTGGGATTCGATGCCCGGCAGCAGCAAGCGATTTTTCTCTTCTGCAAAACGTCCATACCTGATCAGGTTCCCACCCACCATCCTATTAAATGGGTGCCGGGTGTTTTTCCCCAGGAATAAATCGGCCGTGACGTAAAGTTGGCCATTCACCCAGTCTAGTGTCGAGGTTAAGAATGAGAGGAACCAAACCTCCTTTCTCCTGTATGCCTTCATGACGTTGAGAGTAACACCCTTTTTTCTTTCAGTTTGGAGACGGCACATTGCCGTAATCACGTAAAATGCGGATATGGGCCTCTGTAAATCAGAAGTGATCAGTTACATATCAGACATGTGAATATGATTTCCATCTGTATTGAAAAAGAAAGGGCAGAGGGAATGAGAGGATGTAAGCCACGATATTCATTCATGGTCTGTTGCCTGAGTCAGGCGCCATAATGCATTACGTGACGCCGACGTCACAATGCGAGACACGAGTCGATGCATGTGACGTCTAGCATCTGTCTAGTACACGCGACCTAGAGCCCTTCCCTCCGGACGTTGCAGAAACTTACTGGAGCCTTGTTCCGAGAGAAGGTTAATCGATGTCCCACAAAACTTCAAACTGGGACGGCACCATCACTAGTAGAACCAAATATTAGCCATAAAACACTGCAAAACATTCCAAAGAAAACTTTATTTTGACACTGTTTTCCCTGGGAGGGTTATTTATTTCCTGTTCCATTTTTCTTAGTTCAGAATTACTAGATGATTCGAGAAGCCAAAACATATTCAGGTGCTCCAAAATTCAGAAAATTTAGTGAGATAGCTAATATATTTCCTGCCAATACAAAGAGGAAATTTTCTTTCCCCTTTGTGACTACATTTTCTCGCCGCGTTGACAATATAAATTACCATAATCTGGGTTGTGGCAATGTTGAAGTTTACCGACGTTTTGCAGAAAAATTCTGCTCCCATCTTCAGGACACAAAAGAGCTTCTACTAGACAACAGGGTTTCTCATCTCAGACTAAGACTATCTTCCTTATCTCTACACACCTGAATTATCCTGAATTATTTCAGAAAATGGCATCACTATACCCACAGATGAAAGTAAACAAAACGTCACGAATTTAACTGTTAAGCACCCGTAACTACTTGCATGCCGAAGAATTCTCCTCGAAAATTTAATCGTCGCTGAGCTAGCCAAAAATCTCCCCATTTCTAAAGGAAACTTAAAAAAGTTCTTCACCGTCTGCATCAACGTCCTGACGCTGCATTCTGTGCTGAGGCAGACGAAATTAGGCAGGATCCTTGCCACCATTTCTTAATGATCCATTTAATATTATCCTCACACCTACACTTTGTTGTCACAAGTTGTATCGTCCTGTCAGCGTTTCGACCAGAACTCTGTTCGTACCTCTCATCTTTCCCACCCATTCTACATGTCTTGCCCATTTTATTGTTCCTGGAATCCCCATTCCACTAACATCTGATGAAGACTGCAAATTATGGCACTCCAAACTATACTGTGTTCATTCAATAGGTCTTATGCGTAAATCATATAGCAACGATACATTCCTTCTTACGCAGTTTCCATGTTCATTTGATGTCAGAAGGCATACGCAGATACAGACTTTTAATATTCTTATTATGCACTTGTAATGGTCACCAAGTTGTCAGCACACCAGGCGTTTCTTTTAAATGGAAGCAGAGTTGCAGAGAACGCCTTGAATCTCGTACGGTACGCGGAGTGTGGATCTCATCAGCAAGGCATCCCATTTAAATAGGATTTAGGACGTCGCGACACAGTGGCGGCCACAGGTCAGGCTCCTGCAGAATACGGAAGTAATTACGCAGGACAAAAACTAAGGCAAATCGAGGCAGAATATTTTCATTCTTTGCTGATGGCTACAAAGTATGGTGCTCTTCTTAACGAAAAGTATTTTAAACTACTTTATCAATATGCAATTACATTTAAGTGTAAATCAAGGCTGCAGATGGTTGTCCTCGGAGATGTGTCACGGTGTAATTATATATATATATATATATATATATATATACATACACATCAAAATTTCGAAAGAAATTTCTGCCTCCTTCAAAGTAAACTAAGGAGATTCGACGTGTTTATTTTATGTCATGTTAGGAAAATTCTACGCATGAGATAAGGGACATCGGGGCAAAAATAAGTCAGTGAATCCCACTAAAAGGGAAATATAAAATTCAGATTTTATGGTTCCTGTTTGAAATGTAATAAATAGGCTGCCGGAAGGCATTTCGCGTAACGCTTGCCAATTACAGTGTATGTCACGTCACGCCCAATTTCGTTATATTTTTTGGAACTCTACAAATGTGAAGACAGCTTCACTCTAATGGGTCCGGCACTTTGCAATGAACTTCGACAATTAAAGGGTGACAGGCGGGGTATAGTAATGAAGACTGCCGTGTGGGTTTAAAGTGCTTTTGGGCCCAACGCAGAAACAAATGTGGAGGCCGTACCTACGCCCAATTATGAAATGGCAATGCATCTACAGCAATATAACAATGTAAACACAAAACCTGAAATAAACGCAGCTTTCCGCGGCCACCCCGACGTTTTGGTCCCATGCAGCCACACACATAATGCCATTGTTTCAGGCTGGTCCTTCTCAATATAAATACGAAAATTTACTGACCGGGATATTGTGACTGTCGAGTTTGTGGTTACTTCTGTTTCACAGAATTCTTGTATAAATTTATTTTTTATTAGAGGTATTTTTTAAAGTTAGGAGTGGGAAAAAGTAGCTGGTTACTGGCATGGTGGGTAATATTGCAAGAGTGGGCAAACATTTCACAACAAGAAGTAGGTAGTGAGTATAACTCATAAAAATGTATCCATTTACGTATTGGTAGCGGCTTTGTAGAGTAACACGTGAGTAACGTCAGAAGATTAACATCTTCTGGAATCAATACGCAACACTCAGAACAACAAAATGCACAACACCTTTTCTTAGATACGTACAGTATAATACCACACACAACATCCCTACATGTTTCGATTCCCAAGGTACCATCATCAGGGAAACAACTAAAGCAATACTGAATAAAACTAAATTAGCAACTTTTGTACAAAATATACAGGATGCAAAAGAGTCAAATAGTTAAAATATAGAAAATTCATTGTAGTATAGCTGTATAAGTGTACTGGGTCTTGGTATACAATATCTCTAAGGCAGCATACTTGCTTAACGAAGCATAACACAGTCCTGTTGTCCTTCTTTAAGTAAGTAGACTGCCTCCGAAATATTGAATACTAAGATCCAACAAATTTTGTACTAAAAGGCAAGCTCACAACATGCGTACAGGTTGCATGAGGAAAAAAACAGCTGTACTTAGTCATAACATTGCGTCAGGACAGTAATGTTCAGAATATGCAGCTTCTGGTAAAGAAGGATGCAGACAACACGTATAATTCACAATTTCCATCCTTACGTGCATTATGTACTGTACATGACGCTCAGTCTACGGGATTACTCAACACCTGCTGATAAATGTGTTCCTCCTGGAAGTGGCCATTTGACTGTTACAACCTCTCGGGGATGTTTTCCTTGAGTAGATGTCTACACCGCCCTTGTGTCTAGTGGTTTATTTACTTTAATTACTGTCTCAATTATGTACGATACGGAAGCTAATTAATGTAATCAAAACCTGGTTTCAAGTTAATAAACACTGAAAATATGCCGCTTAAAATGTCACTAAATATTCACAGCAAGTGCTGTACTGAATTTCAATTCAGGCGACGTGCGACTTTAAAATACTTGTCTCACAGGCGGTGAATTTCTGTCAACAGCTTCAGAAAACTTACGTATCGAATTTTCGGCAAACCTTCTGGACACGGAAGCAAACGATTTACAATACAACTGAGATTTGGCCAGCTTTTACTTTTCCCGTACAAAAAGTTTACAGAATTCCAGGAACACCTGAGGGGCAATATTTCGCTCAATCGTAAATCCTGTTTACAATTTTGCAAGCTCTAACGATCAAACAAGGCATCTCTCTCCATTAGCGGTTTAGCAGCAAGCCCTACGTTAACTCGACTGATCACTGTCACAGACACAGACAAACCTGTCACATAGAACTATACAATACAGTAAAAGAGACACACCTCGTCCGATACGCGGCATGATCTACAGCACATACACCTTGGAATTACATGCCTTAGGGACACCAGGCCGAAAATCAACAACATAGCACCCAACCAGCACAAGAATTTGACAGACGTTTTTAATATTTTAACTGTTTTACTATTTTACAATTCCCATTTAATGCACATCTTATGCAATTTGTAATAATGCACCCTGATGATGCCATAACTATTTGCCGAAACATGTCGCGGAACTAAAAGACAAGCGCTAATAAATAAACAATAACATTTGCGTAAGTTGGATCTCTTTTACTGTATCGAGCATATGCACGGAAACGAATAACATAAGAAAGGACTATAAAGTTGGTGACCCTTTCTGTAGTGACTTTAAATGACAGTCACTCAGACAGCTGTGTTTTACACGTAACCATTTCCAAAGCTCAGAAAGAAGTTTAACATATAGCAGTTGCATGGGCTATACAGGCAGAATCCCCTACATAGAATTTCACTTGCTTTCCATTTTTCTGTGTGATCTGCGTAAGAAAGGAACGACTAAGAAAAGACACTTTCCTGAAATTTGCATTATTAGGACCAGCTTATAAACCAAAAAATCACAATATATCAGGTTTTACATAATTCCCGACATGTTTCAGTGTGGATCTAAGTCATCATCAGGGGAAACTTTATAGAACACGTTGAAACTACTGAATTAAAACAGTTTTAGTTACCTCAAATTCGTTAAAATCGCTGCTGTCCAGTTGATGCACCGCGGAAGTCGCATGTCTCTAGGAAAACACTTAAAAACACTTTAAAAACCACTTAAAAACACTGAACATGATGCTAATCTGGTTTTTTAACACACATCAGCAGTTATACATATTTTAACAAGGCATCGTGTGAAGGACAGTGTGTTAAAAACAAATTAGCATCACCGTCGATGTTTTTAAGCGTCACTTGCTCTCCTGCAGTCACTACTTCACCATCCAGTCACAACAACGATTTCATCTTCCGGGACGAGGCCAATAGCAAACTTATTAGACATTAAAAGCCTTCAACAATTCCGCATTGAGCTTTTTGGAAAGCTCCATGACGACATCCTACAATACATCGGCAGTTACATACATTTTAATAATGCATCATCTGAAGTACAGGGTGTTTAACAAAACCAGATTAGCATCATATTCAGTATTTTTAAGTGGTTTTTGAAGTGTTCTTAAGTGTTTTCCTGGAAACATTCGAATTCAGCGGTGCATCAACTGGACAGCAACGATTTTAACGAACATTTAGGTAAATAACTGTGTTTTCCGTCAGTAGTTTCAAAGTGTTCTATACAGGTTCCCCTCATTATGGTGTAGATCCACAACGAAACATGTCGGGAATTGTGTAAAACCTGATATATTGTGATTTTTTAGTGTACGATTTGGTCCAAATAATTCGAATAGAATTCATACGTACATGTGATGGACAATTTAGACACTTTCCTATGTTAGCATCAAGTCTTTCCTAATGCAATCTTTCCTTCTAACTACCCAGAGCAGTTAAGTGACAATGAATGTAAAATGCAAACATATGGCGAAGCGATAATTTGACGTGTCTGAATATCACCTTATCAAGGTCCATATAGTGTTATTCACTGTATTTATGAAATACATAAATATGTAAATAACACAGTTTAACCTGCTTATATCAAAATCCAAAACAAAAGAAACACTTTCCCCTTTTAAAATAGATTTATATTTTAAAAAGTTACGCAGCACAGAAATATCATACGCTCTGCATCATCTCAGAATCACAAGCCATATATGTATATGTGTGTATATATGCATATATTGTGAGAAACATACATTACATGCTACTGAGTGTTAAGCACTGGTTGCTTCTTTCCTTTCTGTAGTTTCTTCTATTCTATTCTTTCTCTTACTTGTATTCTTGTATGAATATCACCTTAACACGCAATCTAATATCGAGATCATTTTCGTTTGTAATGTAACGTCTCTTTGGGGCATAATGCAGGAAGAATGATAACAAACAAATAGAGAATAACAGAAATCATAAGTAGGCACAGCCGCGGCTCAGATATCCCAGTGCATCAGACAGGGTTAGTATGTGTATCACGGCAATAGTCCTTCCTTCTGAAGGAGCTAGTTTCTGAGTGAAAAAGAGGGTAGATTAACTTCATCAAAATTGTCACAATTTTATGATTATATTAAAATCTAAACTTACTGTCGGTATTAATATGAATGTTTTATTTCGTGACATGGACTGTAGTTTATGGAAATGGTACTACTACTACTACTACTACTACTACTACTACTAGTACTACTATCAATAGCAGCAGTATTATTAATATAAATAGCGACAGTAGCAGTAGCAGTAGCAGTAGGAGGAGGAGGGGGAAGTGGAGGAGTACCACCATGGTAACTGGCATATTTCAATGTCATTTTATTTACTAACACCTAAAAACTTTGTTCCATTTTACTGTATTATTACAGGTATGACCCGAGAATATTATATTCAGATACCTTCTTAAGTTAGTAAACTAAATACGATTACATCGTGGAAAGCTGAATTTAGTAAACTTCTCTTTTTTAATTACCGGATTTTTTTAATTTCCTTTTTCCTACGTGACAGAAAAATTCTCTCTCTGCATTTGACACTTCTCTTGTTAAATAACTGTAGTGGTCCTTAGTGATCAAGAACCGATACAGGACAGGTTTTGTTTAGGACAAAGGCTTTGATGTGCCTACGAAAAGCAAGCAAAGTACTTCTGACGTAAGGTCTCTCGTGATTTGCTTTACGAATTAAAAAAAAGGGGGTTTCTAGACGAGGTAGCAATGGCAATCTGAACAAACCAACTGGGTCATGAAAATAGTTTATCGTGGTCTTCCCTCGTTTCGTGTTTTACTAACCACCGTCAATGCAGGTATTTCCTGAAACAATTTACTTTGTTCTGCGTTGGGGAGGCAATAAAGTGTTAACAAAGGAGTTCAATTACAGCGATAACCGTTTGCCCTGTGTGCTAACCACTAACTGAAGTCTGCTAAACCGGCTTTTTAAAAATGCTCTTTTGTTCGCGATGCACTTTTCTTTCTAGGGCTATTAAATGTGAACAAAACCGATATAATCATAGAGCACGGCACCCCTTTTTTGCAATGTGTATATCAGTATAATAAAACACGTTTCCATATTCAACATAAATCCCTTAAACCGATGTTTCGGCACTTCCTACCAATTCATCTTCAGATCCATACAAAAACCTTAGAGAAAAATTAAAAACTTTACATGACTTTGATTAATTTAATGTGTTCCATGTCCGTGCACTATATTATACAAAAAAACACTAATCACCAACAAATGCACAAAGAGAGTTTTATCATCAATCTAACACACTCCTACATGTTTCGACCCTGCTGGATCATATTCAGGGAGAACTTTTTTGTTATCGTTACAGTAAGGTTGCACTTTACGGTTGAGTGAGAACGTGCTGTTGACTGTGTACTGCGCTGTTTTTGGAGGCGTGAATTCTCTGTCACGCTGCACATTCTCACTCAAATATAAAGTGCAACCTTAGCGTAACGATAACAAAACATTCCCCCTGAAAATGACCCAGCAGGGTCGAAACATGTAGAAGTGTGTTACGATTGATGATAAAACTCTCTTTGTGCATTTGTTGGTGATTAGTTTTTTTGTATGACTTTGATTACTTTTTCAAGGGAATTGAGACCTCATGTCCTGTCACACTGTCAGTCTATCGCGTTACATACGGTTGTACAAATACACATACTGTCGGCAGTGCTAAAACTGTGCCCTACAAGACTGGTGTATTGTACGAGTTTAAAATCCACAAGGAAGGATTTCCTATTAGCGTTATCAGGAAGTGGTATGCGTTGCAGTCAGCAGCCTTGCTTGGTCCAGGACGATAAACGAAATCTTTACGCCTTTATAAAATGTACCTTAATGTGCTCTAAAATAGTTTCCAGGAATAGCAGGGCTATGTGATCTTTAAATTAATCTCACCACTAAGCTGCTCTACTGGTGTTCCCAGGAATCGTTTGCACACTTTCTGTTTGGAAAGTTTAGAGGTGTCTGTTACTTCGAAACGCTTACGATAAATGTGTCTAGGCTATGATAATGACATAAGTTATGTAGCCTTAAGGATGTGACCTCCGGAACCCTTGAACGGAAAATACTTGGAAGAATTTATGGGTCTATAAGGGAAAATGGCCAGTGGAGGATCCGCAATAATGACGAAATCTGCTAGTTACGTAAATAAACATTAAAAGCACAAGACTCGTGTCCACATTGGCATGACAGATGGATCAAGGACACGAAGGAATATTCTTAGAAGGAAAAACATAAGGTATTCCAACAGCAGGGAAGCAAAATATCAGGTGGATAGACGCAGCAACCAAAGATGCCAGAAAAATGGGACGAAAAGCAGGATGGAAAAATATTGCCACTGGACTAGAAAACCTTGGAAAAAAGCTGAGGAGGCTATGCCTGAAATTGGGCTGTCATTTCATAGTAGTAGCAATAGCAGCAGCAGCAGCAGCAGCAGCAGCAGCAGCAGCAGCAGTAGTAGTAGTAGTAGTAGTAGTAATTCTTTAGCCTTGTCACTTGTTCGTGTTCTTAGGAGTACAGGGATGCTGGGGGATATGGAACATGGTAGCTGATAGGTGAAAGGAAGGCAAGAGTTCAACATAATACACTGATAGTGTCAAAGGGAGGTAATACCTCAATATGATACACTGTTAGTGTGAAAGAAAGTAAGAGCTCAATTTAATACACTCTTAGTATGAAAGGAAGGCGAGAACTCAATTCCTGCGAAAATATGATCAAAGTCGTACAAATATTGACCTTTCCTTGATATTTTATGTATAGGAACTTGAAGATGACCTGTTAGAAAAGGCAGATATACGCCCTTGTAACTCTTTATGGAATGCAGTAAGGGAATTATTGCAGTTTAATTTCATTGTATGTAAGATACGATCATTAAAGCTTTGCGTATAATAATTTCAATTTATTATTCAAATGAAGGAACACACAGAAAAAATCCTGTTTCTGATTTGGTAATGCCACAGCCCAAACTCAACTTCAAAAAGGTTAACCACTACAAATTTTCCTATAAAGAGAATAATAAGTTGCCAAGACTCCCTCTTAGTCATACTTTAAAGTATTCGTGGAAGAAGAGGCAAAGAATGCACAAAAATGTACAGAGCACAGAGCTTTGTCACTAACTTGTTAGCTTCAGAAGCTCCTCCTTTCATGCGAACTCAAAGTCCATTACGCTGTCCACCAGAGCCTCTAATGTGACCCTATCCTGGTCGGATAGAAAAGCAAAATTTAATATATCCCATTTGAGATAACATAACGCAGTAAATAATAGGGTGTATTTGAATAAAAAAAGAAACAGGAAAATAAATCCATTATTGAGTACACATCGGCAGTTAAGTAACTGCAGTAACTTATTCGCTAAAAAGCACTAAATAACGCACAAGTTTTATCCTGTGTGACCCCTATATACCGTGAAAGTCTCTCACGTTACATATACAGCGATGGATAGCAAATCCGGTGGAGTGGCTCTCCAAAGATGTGTGTGTGAGAAAGGACGATATCTCACCAGTGGCGTCGCAGCCTCCAAGTGTGAAATCTCTCTCCCTGATGATGGTGGTATACATGCCACCGAAACATGTAGGAGTAAAAGTAGTCGTCTAAGGACTTTGAGGTCAAGTAGGTTAAAAACTTTTGGGTTATTGTTCGTACTTTTTAGCGAACAACTCAGTAAAAATGCATGGTGAAAACAACGTAGTAACTGCAATAAGGTACAGTAACCTACACACTGAGCACGCCAGGAAGGCATATGTGGGAATGGAGGTAGGGCACCATTTATTCTAAACTTCGGCATTAAATTTATATGAGTGATAAGCTTCGCGCCAAAGCTAAAATATTCCCGCGGAACGAGCAAGTCTTGAAGCTTCAGATAAGATAAAAGACTATGCCCCTGCTGGGAATCGAGCGTAATTCCTCGGTCATCTCCCCCCCCCCCCCCGCCCCAGCCTAGTCATTATACCGACTGCGTTTTCCCTGCTCCAGCCTAATTTTAGTTATGGTGTGAAATTCAATGGCTATAGAAATTTGTTAAATAGTAGCTTCTTTAGTGATGATAGTTTAAAAAGGTAGGATGGTTATGAATGGTGCATACGTACGCGTAGAAACTTGAGTGGAGCCGATTATAGACTGTTTTAAATTACTATCATTACATTTCTCTTGAGATGCTACGAAAAGTCGGAAACTTACACGTAAGATAACGGGTATGCCCGTCGGGATTCGAAAGGACCATCCCTCAAAAACGACTACTAGCAACTTACTCGGCTCGACTGGTACAAATTTTTGAAGTGTTTTTCTAATGCAAACTCTTTCAAGTTCATAAAAATCCTGCAGACTCTTTACGGAGTCGTTCTTGATTAACACCTGTGACTTTGGCACCAGCCACAAGGCCAAAGGCAAAGTGAGCAACTGTGCAGAACCGCAGGGCGAACGTCGATAAAAAAAAGTGCTTAAATTCGTTATGATATTCAACGACACGAAACACGACTTTAAGAAAATCAGTGCTAGAAAAAAACTTCCGTTCCAAATTGCAACACTCATATTGCTTTTTAAAATTTCAGTTTACAAAATTCAACACGAAAGGCACTGAACGTATAGATGGAATATGGAAGCGCATTCACATAAAAATTGCTGCCATATAAAAGCAGTAAGTATTAAATATTTCGAATGTGTGCCTGTAGCCTCGATCATGAAGCATGCAAAACGCACGCGCCGTATTATATTGTCATCTCTGGTCTGTCTGAATGTACCATATTTTTCAATATTGTCTCATAAACGGCACGATTTTCGGAAAAAAGTTACTGAACATAAAACGTGTTTTTTAATTTTCTCTGCAACGTGTGTCCAAAACATTTCTCATTCTGAAAAGAATTCAACGAGGTATTGTCATAAATGTACGTAGATCTTTATGTAGAGTACCCGTTGCAATTATCAGATTTTAATCAAAATTTAATCTTTTCGACAGATTTTCCAAAAATCCACAACTATCGACTTTCATTAAAATCCGTCCAGTGGGAACTCAGATGTTTCGTGGAGACGGACAGACAGACAGATAGACAGACAGACAGGCAGGCAGGCAGGCAGCCAGGCAGGCAGGCAGGCATGACGAAGTTAATAGTCGCTTTTCGAAGTTTTGCGAACGCGCCTGAAAAGAGTCTAGTGTACATTTTAGCTCATACGTTTGATTCACATATCCGGACAGTATAAGGAAAAGCATCATCATCATCATCATCATCTATCTGTCATGGATTTGGGCCACTTGTTGACCCGTTCCGGTCTCACGTATCCAGAAGTCTCTTCAAAGGTCTTCCATGATTCCTTCTGCAAGTTGGGGAATAGCGTTTGATTACCGTGGGTAATCTATTGCTAGGCATTCTATTTACATGTTGTATCCAGTTCCTCTTCTATTTCAGTAGTTTGCCCAGAATTGGTGTTATTTTTAATTCCTTTGTTATTTGTGTATTTGTTTTGTATTCTGTACAAGTGTATCCTGCTGTTCGTCTCATATACTTCATCTCTGCTGCTGTTATTTTTGTGACTCCCCCTGCTTTAATAGCCCAAGTTTCACTGCCATGTAACAAAACTGGGAGGGCTAGTGTATTGTATAATTTTATTCTTGTTTTCTTAAGGTTTTTTTTGTGGTCTAAACACATTATTTATATTTATATTTATTATTTATAATAAAAAAAGCATTTCTCACTTATATTGTCAGTGTATAAGGCCCTAAATACTATGTTTTGGGAAACAACTCTGAACCGATATAAGTTTTGTATAATGTTTTAAAATGTTCCAACCTTTTTAGATTTTGTCAATATCAAACAAATTCTGCTCTTGCATCCAGCTTTACGGAGTTTCCTTCAAAAATATTATCGGAAAGGGACAAAATTGTAATTTTCTCAAGGCCTCTCATCGCCTTTAAGCGACATGCCTGTCACGTATATTTACTCCAACTGCTGTTGGTTGCTGCCCACTTGTCCGGTATTCTGCACAGTGAATTACCCGGCCGCTAAAGCAAACGGCAAAATACAAAAGTAAATCTACTCATATCCAAAATGAACTAATTCCTTTTATAATTACACTGTAATTATATATAATTATATATAATATATGCCTAAACTTCCTACATCTTCCAAATTTTTCGACCATTGCACGGAGGCAGTCAACAATCAAAAATTCATAAATGCTTAGTTATACCATACATGTGCAATAATAAAGTTAAAATACAGAGTATTAAAAAGTTAAACGTTTAAAAAGTGTAGTACAGAATGCACAGCATAGTAGTTATTATTTGAACTGCTATGGATGAATGCACGCTGTATTCATCCATAGTGACAAAGACAACAACAGGAGACACAGGGGCATACCCCTGAAAAATGAAGATCATTTGTTGCAATAGATGTTTGTTTGCAATTAAAATAATAACTATTGCGATATACATTATGTACTATACTTACAAAAAATTTAAATATTTTAAAATTTCATACTTTAACTGTGTTATTGCACATCCATAATGTATAGATATTAATGTACTTTTCTTTGTTGAATGGCTTCCTGAAGATGGCCGAAAAACACTGAAATACGTAGGAGTTTTACCACACGTTGTATATCATTGTATTTAATTATAGCGCACATGCTGCTATATATATATATGGTGACTTACATTACTGTACAGAACGTAGATAAATTTAATTTTTGACTATTCTTTCTTCCGTGATGTTACACCTTTTCGTCTCATAAAAAATAAAAACAATACTTACGTCGTTGTCTGCTTCACCCTGAAGATGAAACACTAGGATCCATAAAAACGTTGATAAATACTGAACATTTGACTTGACATCACATCCCAGACGACTAGCATCTTCGCTAACACCGCTGTGAGAACCTCAGCTGTCGCAAATCAATTGATGTCTAAATCATATCGTGTAGGCTAGTGTTTTTAACACTATAAACTGATCTATATATTTTCCAATTCTATTTGAAAATGTCTTCATAGTTTTACAGTGGACGGAATCTTGTAGCAGGGGAACGCCGACTAGCACAGCCTGTCGTCCATATCCCAATTTTCAGGCAACTAGAAAGATCAAAGATTGCACACAGGACGTCCTCTATCCCACAGAGATTAAACTGAGAGAACTGGAGTTTGCATGTCCCATCTGGCGGATTCTTGGAAACAGATAAAAACGGAACGCAAACACTTCTCCTTACTCGCAATTCAGAGAATCAGAAAGAAACAGAATAGGGCCTATTTAAAAAAATGTAAATAAAACAACGTGTTTATTAACTAACTCCACGAAGTGGAACTCTAGTCAAGACTTCTCTGACCAATAAATTCCCCAACATTTATGGAAGGACCAATTTCACAACAGCTGGCCACTGATTCCTATCTTGAGCCAGCTGAATCTAGTCTATACTGTCTTATCCCAGGTATACCACCTATTACGTACTGGAGTCCCACTTTATTAACTGCCATGCAGATGTGAGAGAAAAGGAATTGTAGTTTCTCCCGTGGCGTGACGCTGTGTACTGAAACACGCAGTGGCTGCTAACTGAACGATGATCTCTTCGCAAGCTTTTAGGGCACCACGCTCAATCCGGTTACACACATATATGCAACACACTTAAAATGAAATGAACTAATTCAGATCTGTGAACTTTACATCCAAAGGGTTTTCTGGCCGATTCCATATAGGCTGTGCTCATAAACTTTCATGACTCTACCAAAGTACTGGCGAAATTTAGTCATAGTTTCGCGGAATTACGCTGTATCGTTGGTGACACCTTTGATCAACGCTTTTTCCAAGTCCTTGCCCACTAGGTATTTCATCGGCTTACAATAGCACTCAACATTACGCATAATCTCGACAGATGAAACAAGTTCCTTAACGGCCTAAAATGTATCAGCCAATAATTTGATACATTTTGACGTCTCGTGTGTCAGTCAGCGATGCACATTCGTCTATATTTTACGAATATATATACATAAATAATTTTAAAGTCTGCATATTCAGTACTGAAAAAGGAAACGCTTTACTTCATGAAATTTGAGTACAAGTCAGTACACGATAAAAATGTAGTCTATAAACCTCGAGTTTCCGTGAAGCAGGTAAGTTGCCACTCTTTCTTCACTGCTGTTGTAACACCGCAAATGCACTGACTGTATTGATTTAAATAAGGGGAAGGGCTCAGCTGGCGTCTGGAGCTCGAACACTCAAACAATGAGGGTTGCGTGTTTGACTTCCAATCAAAGCAATAATGTTAGCATATTTTTGCATTGTCCTGTACTGATTTGCAAACATAAGGGCCTTAATAGGAGTTAATTACCCATTCGTGGAAACCTACGCGTTCTGAAAATATTAACTGTTTTAAAATCAGATATTCCGTTGCCACAACAAGCGAAAGGTCCAAATCGCGAAGGCGAAAGAAGGATTGAAGTGGAAGAACAGCAAAGATTGTACACGGAGGCAATATTGAGACTGAAATACGACAGGTTTCGGCATATAGACCTAAGCAATTTCCAAATTTTGAAGATCCTATAAATCTTGGTATTTTTATGTTTGTCATTAGGCCTACATGATTTCTGCAGCAACGTACACGTAATTTGTCAAACTTTAAAAAACGCTTTGGGTTCGGTGTCTTAGTTGGGTTATTACATCTGTACATGGTGGCGAATATCAGAGAAGAAAAGTATTTACTCTTCCACGCTGGACACAGAGGCAGCTTATTCTTTCAGCATGTTCGTAGCCACCTACCGGACTTCACAGCATCACATTCCAGATGACAGTCACCGCCCAAATGACCTCAAATCTCAGCTATAAAGATTGTATATCTGTGAAGGCAGCATCGAGAGCAGTAAGTCAGCAATATCTCTTCGCTGCAAGCAGCCCATTCTGTTCCCTCATTCAGAATACTAATCCCAGCGGATGGCCTCATCTGCACTCAATCCCTCTGTTCTAATGTGATAATTCCACTGGCTGACAAACCTCGAGTCTGCTGCCTCTCCGCTATGGACAGACGCTCCAACCAGACTGTCAGTCTGACTTTACACTGAAATACGATCGCTGAGCGGTTCCATTACTTATCGATAAATACACAGACGAAAGGTTATATCGGATACTGTATGCTGTGGAATTCCCTACAGTAACTCTACTGGCAGATCAACTGCTATAAATTCTGAAACTTACTGTCTCACAAAGGCCGTGCCGTGGCTCAGGCGGTTAGCTGGCGGACCCTCACCGCGGAGGCCAGGGTTCGATATCGGCGTCAGTCCATGTGGGATTTGTGGTGGACAAAGTGGCACCGGGACAGGTTTTTCTCGTACTACTTCGGGTTTTCCCTGTCAATTTCATTCCACCGGTGCTCCATTATTTGGAAAATGGCAAAAAATAATCATTTTCATCTCCATCACGGGGCTGCACAAGAAGCCTTAAGGCTGCGGTGCGTCCGTAGCGTCTGCTGCTGGGCCCTTCTCCACTTACTGTCTCACATACGAGTCGAGAAGCGGGCGTCAAGTCGACTGAGCGACTGAATTTTGTACGGTGACGCTTAATACATGTTGATTCTCATGACATAACGTGCCTCATATCACCCTTCTGACGCCTGGAATTTTGAGCTGTCTGCTAGATTTTTGGAAAATTTACGGATCCTTGGATTAGACTGAGTACAGTTTCGTAGATGGGTACAAAGAATTCGGAAAACTTGTAGTCCCCATCCTTAGAAATTTAACAATCCTAAACTGAAGGGATATGAGAGCTAACGAGGAGAGAAACTAGAATATTGCATGACATAAACACTCTATTCCATTTTATTGAAACAATAACTTATTGTAATCTATTCAGCCACCTGCGTGGATTAAAGTACGTGAAGTACGAGAACGTGTATTCAGTTTTAGTGGCGTATAAAAGCACCAGTATCTAGGAAGTAAATGGAACTGGCTTCAGGCTTGGAAAGATAACTGCGATGACTGTATAAACGGTGAACCTCATTTAGTTTGGTGAATTATTTTACGGTTAATGTTACGACCTATCTGTTACTGTACAGTGCCGATGGTAATAGGATAGTCTGCGAAGGAACAACTGAAAAAAAAAATAAGGAAGTAATTGGTTGTGGCCCAGTGGAGGAAATACCCAGACATTTGCTTCGAGTGGATAAACCTATGGAAAAATGACATATTTGCAGACGATGTCTCAGCATAAATTCGAAATGAGCACCTCTCGAACACCAGCCTATAGCATTACTGTTACACGAAACTGGCCTGTATTTCTAATTTCACTACCGCGTGTTTTCTTCTGGTTACGTTGTCACGTGTAAACTCAGCAGTTGAATCTACCGATAAAATCATCAATCAAATACAAATATGAAACGAAATATTTCATGCAGCTTCAAGACTTCTGATATGTTATGCCATGTTGAATAACAAATATATCCAGAAGTTTCGAAGGCGTGTAGGATGAAGCAGTCCTAGCATGTTACTGACAAGCCTTAAGACTGCTTGACCCTGAAGATGAAGGCAACATAATCTTTCGAAACGTCGATAATTACATGCTAGAAACAAAGCATAATATCCCAGAAGACCTGAATTTTCAGCAACGCCGCTGTGATCACCTTAGATGCCACGTGACATTTCTACGACAAAAGTAACAGCGTCTCTTGTATGAAAATATTTAATGAAGATGTGGGGTACATTTTATAAAAGAGAAAGGCCTAGTGGGGATACACTTTGCACATCATGATGTCACGAGCTTATTCTTAGTGACGTTCGAACTTCTTAGACATTATGTAGACACCACAGAGTTTCGTGCACCGATCAGAAAACAAGAGAAAATTTTGACTGCCATATGTACTATTACACAGCTATATGCTAACTTCATATAAGTTCTTCGAAGCGGTATATGAAGACAAAGTCGTCCCTATCCAAGCCGTGTAGGTGTCAGGGGGCGAGGAGGTAGAAGTACAGATCCACTTTCTCTTATTCGGCACTAGATGAAGGTGAGTGTTAACTTCACGCCTGGCCGCACTATCCCAGGGGAAGAACGAAGGGTACTCACTGAATAGGAGGTTAGATCGGCTTCAGAGCCTGGCTAAACGTTTTGCAGAATAGGAAAATATCTTGTCCCAATTGGTAATTGAAGCCCCAGACCGCCCAGCCAGTAGCCTAATCAGTTATCGACTTCCAGACACTGGCTTCAATGTACGAGTGTTAAACACAGTAAATGCAAGGCACACATAGGCAATGTTGGCCAACTTAACATTGTGGAACGTTACCTTAATCACTGTTGCAGAGGAAACACAACAATGCATTCGGGCGTGTTACTGAACTTCCTGTCACTCTCAAGTATATAAAGATGTTCGATATTGCATAACTTTTCTTTTATGGCAAATTCATGTCGCCGGCAACAATAAAACGTACGTAGATCTTCATGTAAAGTGCCCGATGTTGCATTGAAACAAAAGAATGTTCGTTTGCTGATGGCCTTCTTTAGACGTACAGTTTCGTTAAACAGATTGTAATGACAGACAAGTCGTTGCGCAGTTTTCGTGTTGCCGTAAAAACTTTTACGAGATCAGACTAAAGTAATCAATTACGAAGCGACATGTATTATACATGAGTGTGTGTGTGAGTGTGTGTGTTTGTGTTTGCGTGTGTGTATTGTTTCCTTAGTTAGCCGACAAGCAAATCCTGTCTTTACTGTGCCGTATCATATCGTCATCTGTGGCCTTTCTGGTTGTAGCATATTATTCCACAAGTAAGTGTGTGCACACAGACATGACATAGGACGTCTTTCACGATTGATTCAGTGTTGAGACATTGTGCAGACAGAGACAGAGAGACAAAGAGGCTCCTATCAGCTTTGCCAAATGTAGGTCACCAAATATTACACATTAGCGGCGCTGGCATTATTAGCAGCTCACCATATATTCCACATTAGCAAGATAAAGGTTAATTTTTGATTTAAGATGTATCGTGTAACCTTTTGACACATACACGTAAATGTTCAGGTAGTATACAGAAATTTGAACGTACTCGTAGTAGGATTAGATTTAATGTGTAAGGATGCACGCTTTACAGTAAGCAGTTCTTTAGTATTCTGCTTTTATTGTACGAAGTGCATGAAAATGTGACACAATGGGGACCTTACCGGTGTATGTCCGTCGATTTGTTTCATCTCTAAAACACATACGGATTTACAGTCAATGTGCGGGCAGTGTTTTATTTATATTAAAAACATTTTGGCTGAATTGTGTTCGGTTCGAGTGGCTTACAATAAGTATTAAAATTTTCTACATAAAACCCTTATCAATACTTACCTGATTGATCTTCAAAAAAAAAAGGATAAGCGGAATTAATACTTTATTAGTAATATTTGCAACGAACTGTTTAAATAAGGCGAACACTTAACGAAATACTGGGAAATAAACATTTCCTAATCTGAAGACTGACACCTGTAGTGCTACTGCCAGCAGAACATTCACTCTGTAGTGTTACTGCCGTTAGCCCTTACTGATCCAATGTCCAGTTAAATTCGACAGCGCTTTCCTCTCTATCAGCTCTGGCGTCAACCTCGAACGGACATGATATTTTTCAGTGTTTTAAGTTGGTTTCCCTAACCTGTTCTTATGTACTGACTGCTTTTGGACTTTGAAGATTAGAGATTTTCTGAACAATTAATTTGGACGTGACTGTTGGATTTCAAAAGAATAATTTCGAACTCAGAAAGCTAGAACATTGACATCTCTAGTGCTACTGCCAGTACAGCATTGACAACTATTGTGCCACTCCCTCTAGAACACTGACATTTGTAGTGTTACTGCCTCTCGAACATTGACATTTGCAGTGTCGCTCCCTCTAGAACACTAACACTTCTAGTACTTCTGCCTCTAGAACACTGACATCTGTAGTATTACTGTCTTTAGAACAATGGCATTTGTAGCCATATTGTCTCTAGAAAATTGACATCTGTGGTGTTAGTGCCTTTAGACTACCGATATCTGTAGCGTTACTGCGTCTACAACATTGACATCTGTTGTGTTGCTACCTCTAGAAAATGAGTATTCACGTGCAAAAAGCAATCCACGTCACACATCCTTTCGCATAAAATTGTGTGAGTGTGTATGCTGATAATTACGTGTGATCATTTTTGAGCAATGCGCGCAGGTTTTGAAGTTATTAGGATTTATTCCGTTTTAATATGAAACTGTATATTTACTTTCTGTGTATAGGCCTATCGTTGTTTCATTCATGTCAGCTTGTTAATACTGATAATTTATGTTGTGACAAAACAACCACATTTCCGACAGCACCCACATAAAAACATTCAACTTACACCAATTGGCATTTACCCTGTTCCATCCCTTAGTGCTTGAAATCCAATCTCCGTAGGTGGTTATTCGAATCCCGCCAGGAACATGTGATGTTGTGATATTCCAACATGTTTCACGCCCTACTTGCAACACAAAATCAGACCTAGCGCAATATTCGACTGTTATGTCTAGACATCGAATATAATTCAAACGTCCCCCCAGAAATACGGTGACAAGCTCTCGTTCCCATGAAGACAACAGGACAAGATGACTCTACACATATCGCCTTTAACTTGTATTCATGTTACGTCTGAGCTCCGATTTCCTGACAGATATTTGTGGTTTTATTCAGTACCTCCAGGCAAATACCTGACAAATGTGAAGTCGTCCCATGAAGGCATCTGGAGGGAGTGAAGTTATAGTGTAGTTCGGCTCATTCCTAATCTCGGGTCTAGACGAAAGACACTGGTCAGCTTCACACACCAGCCGCGTTGCCCCTGGAGTAATCCCTGGTTCTTTGCGAATAGGAGGTGGATGGGCCCCAAAGCCGGTACAGGTGGTTTGGAGAAGAGAAAGTTTTCTTGCCTGTGCCAAAAATCGAAACACGATTCCCCGGTCACCCAGCCTGTAGCCTAGTTACTGCACCTACTGCGCCATGCCATATCAGGCTCACATCCGAACAGTAATTTGGATAAGGTGGCGACCATTCGTTCGGCATCTTCCCCAGTTCGTTATTCACTATCATCCAATCATTCGATGTTACTCTGACCTCCTGATTACTCGTTAAAGCAAATACAAACAAATGAAATTCTAAGACGGCGCAATACGCTCTCATAATTAGAGCAGATTCTGCTTTGCAATTTGAATCTCAAAACACTGGATTCGTAAATTAGCTAACGCGTTATAAAGAGGACATTTAACATGAATGTGTACGGACGTATTCAGTCAGTGGCGCAGTTGGTTGAGACATTGTGCCACAAAATGGGAGGTTCTGAGTTCGGATTCCGGTAAGGTCCTTGGAAATTTTCAAGAGACCTGTTTCTTCTGTCCGCATTCGGTAGCTCTGGGGGTCCAACCAGCCTTTAAAAAAAACGAGTACCAAGGAATTTTCTTGGGGGTAAAGTGCGGCCGGCGCGTACAGCTGACAAATCTGCCGTCCTGGTTGTGCCGAAAGTCAAAGTCCCCCCCCCCCCCCCGAGTCATCGTGCCTTGTTACTGGAAAAGCTATACACTTTATGATATGTCGAACTCATAGGACTGCATCAGTGAGTACTTCAGTAATGGTTACCAGCATATTAGAACAACCGCATGCTTCTGCATTCAGGAAAATTATTTTAAAAATACGACAACGGGTTCCTCCATAATATTTGTACTCATCAAATCCAATATCTTAATTTTAATATTCATTATAAACTGAAATCTCACCGAGTAAGGTTCCTAAATTTTAAAAATTTCTTTTAAGATCCACGCTGAAACATAAAAATATATATTCATAGTTCTTCAGAGTGACAGTACTTTCCAGCTTATATTGAATATGAGATTAAATCAACCAAAGATCTACGCCACATCATCAAACACCGTAGTGCGTGAAAGACACCAGTGTTTCATTTTATGTCGATGCCCGTTGATAGAAGATTATATAGCGTCTAAGGTAGATGAATGAAATGTGGGTAAGGAGCACTGGGGTAATGATATGGACGGGGGACAACCGCATGCCACTCTGTCCTGTACAGTATACGTAGACTCGCCCCGATCGAACTCGGGACTAAGCGGTGAAAAGCCAGCTAATAACCGCCTGAGCCACGGCAGGACTTTGAGGATTAATACACTAAATCAGGTCCTTTCAAACCGCTATGTACTTTATATTCATGACCATTTTCGAATTTAAATCGACATTTTAAACCATCCGTAGTTAAAATAACATCATTAAAACCTTCGACTGACAGTTGACCTTTGAAAAGACAAACCCTGTATGCATTGACTATTGGCTAGTGGTTTGGTTACGAACATCTGCCAAAAGGGGAGGGGGAGGGGGAGGGGGAGACCAGGATGAGAGAGTTTCAGCCTCCCTTTCAAACTTCATCGAACCGTGGAATGCAGAAGCAGTAAGAACACTTTGACAGCACCATTCTCTAAGCAGAACAAGCAGTGACCCATTTCGTTCTATGACCAATCGGTTAGGCGTCGTATCGATTTCTTTCAGTCCCTCTAAAGGACTCCCATGTTTTCAGTAGGTACTCATATAACTGGTTTCATTTTAAATTCCGATCGAGTCTTCGCAACTGAAGTGTCACCAATGAACTGTTTAGCACGCTTGCTGAATGTGACAGTCCACACTCTTAATTTTCAGTTATGTTTGACGAACACAATGTGATGGCGTCATATATACAGATGTTCTGTCAGTTAGTGTGTCTTTAACTATGACGCATGCACGTATCATGTTCCCACGTTTGTGTGGTGTCTGAGACGTGGTTCTGTATCAAGTACTTAGAAGTACCTCACTGTCACTCGCTGTCAAATTATTCAGTTGAGAAAGTACCACTAAATCTCTAATTACTTCTTTTCCGCGTTTTCAAGTATTTTAAAGGCGGCATAAATATGGTTATTATTTCCTGTTACAAGATACTGATTCTTTCTTCATCGAAATATGTGTAGTGTGATGTGGACATGCCCGTTGCTTTGCTTTGCTTTCTTTTATTCCAAAATCGTGGATTACACGGGGCTGATTTACACCCTATTCGCCAGCGAGTTCACTAGCAGCTTTTGAACTGGTATTGTTTAACCACAAAAGCGAGTAAACCCACTGGCTAGCAAATCCGAGAGAGAAAAGTTCAAATGGGTTGAACTTTACTCGCCAATCGCTGGCTAGTTTACTGTTCCGCTTGTAAAGTCACTCAGGGTAATTGAAACAGCTTGTGATAAAGCACTAAATTTCTTCAGGGGGCGGGAACAGAGCACTAAAGCGCTAGTAGCTGGCCGCCCAGCATTTCCACTCCTACGTGTAACAGGCGTGGCTAGTCTACTCGCTGCTCGTTCACTACCTGGCGAGTAGAGTTGAAAGTAGCCCCGTGTAATTCTCGTCGAATATGCCGGGTCCGTTTTATGACCCGGCACCAAGGTTCTAATCTACCTCCAGTGTGCAGACACCACCACATATAGCGGATTATATTTCAAATCTAAAAATATTATTATTTTTGGTATTTTAATTTTAATGGAACTCTCGGCAAATCTGCCTCCATTGTGCAGACACCACCACACATTGTGGATTACATTCCAAATCTAAAAATATTATTATTTTTGGTCCTTTAATTTTAATGGGACTGTCGGCAACAGAGTCCCACCTCCTTTTACAGCTTTCTCATTATTTATAGCGACTGGTTTACCCTTTTCCTAGCTTTAAGGAAAGTGACATTCAAATGGCCATAATTCGACCTTACAGAATTTTTTTGTCAAAAATTAACGACAAAGAAGTTGGCCTTTTTCTGTGAATAAAGCGAGAGGCAAGGCATGTTGTTTATAGCTCTGTCTTATTAAATTCTTGTTAACTGGGTGGCTGGCTTAAGAACAAGAATACGTTAGAACTGCATATTGCATCTTCTTACAAATTATAAAGAGAAAATTTTAACTCTCTTTCATATAGACATTCCGTAAAAGAAAGGGCGCTTATGAAGACTAAGCTACCATTAGCGAATCTTCGCTACGTGCACTAGAAAAGTTTCCAATTTTGGTACTTTTTTCCATCGACGATTCCAGCAGAAGCAGTAACAATGCAGTCCTTTGTTAAAAGCGTGTCTTAAAAACAAGAGCAGCACGAGATACGGATTTGCCATCATTTCAACAATACAGTAAAATATAATTCTTATAAAAATATTACTGGCTGGCTGTAGCAAGAGACAGCAGAGTTCAATGCTGCTTATGCACGAAGTTTGCCCATCGAGCATAGAAGGAGAAGCGAACATTTCTAAAGAATGTTCTAGATGCGACAATAAAGAACAGCGGACTTCAGAAGCAAAGCAACAATATATTCTTGCAAGTGAAGAGTGCTTCATAAAGAATCACTGGATGTAACAGCTAAGTCAAAGAAAGACAAAAGCGAAAACTTGTGCACAAAGTAGCATACAGAATCACGAAAATGGAAGACCTTCTTGGATTTCAAAATGAAATTAATTAATCAAATGGAGTGGACCTGAGCCGCACACGTTTTTTAATTCGCTTTTGCATTAAACAGTATTCCGTGCGTAAAATGTCTTGTAATAAATGTTATAACGAATGTAAACAGTTCAGACTGAAAAGTCATAAAAGCAAAAAATTCTCAAATACTTCCCTAAATTCTGTAAAACTTTACTGCCAGAATATCTTTAAAAAATTAGGCAAATTTACGTGTTTGGAAGCAAAAGTGAAAAAGTGCTTAATTTGCTAAATACGTAAAAGACTTCCACGCTTGGAGAAGTTCCCGTACAGCGTGTTTCAAATAACAATAAAATAAAATCAGTGTTTCATTACGTATATTTGGTTTCTGTAAATTATGTCGCTATGTGTCTAAGTACAGAACAACCTGAAAAACACAACTGCAGTGGCATGACTCAGGCCAAAATTGATTGGGGTAAAATAAGTCACTCAGTGAAAATTAAGATCATATGATTTTAACAAGACGCTAGGACGGAGATCCCAGTGGCCGCGCTGTATAAGGCTTGCTGGAACTGTGGGTTCAAATCCCGCCGAGACATGGTTCTTTGTTTGTTGTATATGTCGCGCTTTGTGCAGGAGGAGGCCTTTGCCGTGGGCCGAACCCTCTTCCAGAAGTCCTATCGCGCGTGCGTGCGCGGGTGTGTCTGTGTGTCAATGAGTGTTGTCAGGTGCAACAATAACCCTCTACACTCACAATAAGTGGCAGAACATATTGGACTAAAACTAGAAGAAGAAGGCTAGTACCTATAAGCGAGGGCGATAGTGAATCTTATTTACTTCCCTCAGTCTTACTTCAAAGAGTTCCTCGCGTCGATGTAATTTAAAATACATAGGACTTTCATCGGACTTCGTGAGCTGTGAATGCGAGAGTATTTCAGTATTTCATATCCGTGGACATCCGTATTTATGACACCGTGTATTCTGGTACACGAGCACAAACATATCCGAAGAGCATACTTCCTTGTCCAACTACTCTGAAGATGGAGGCAGTATATTCCTCCGTGTTGTTGGTAACAACCTACCAGATTATAAAACGTTATAGCCCAGTTCGCCTGATTGTTTACACCATCTACTCTATTGTAAATGGGACAGTGATCATAAAGGAATAAAGCGTGTCTGCTAGTTTAGCAGCATTGTCAAATGACCGCTAAAAATTCAATGGGAACATGGAACTAATCCTATATCTATCTACGGTATCCACAGACAACCCTTCTATTAATTCGCTCTGATGTATTAGAGACCTTGAAGGGCATTATGGATTTAAGATATCGCGGAATAGGCATGTTATGACCTTGAATATGTCTCAAGAGGTACCTTCATGGAATACGTGCTGCTGCTACTCATAGGACTAAAGATAACCTGAAAAATACCTAAAGCAATTGCCGATTGAAACGTACTATCTCTCAGCTAAGTTTACTGCTGCAAAATTTTGGTTTTATTGTATTATCAATTCTCCAACACAACAAACTAACTGAACAAGAAATGCAAAGTACGTATAACTCAAGCCTGATCCCACTTCAATCTATAAGACGGTTATACGGCCATTTAATGTCGCCGGCAACAATAAAACATACTTAGGTCTTCATGTAAAGCGCCCAACATTTTTGCCCGATTTTAACCAAATTTGGGTTTTCTCAAAAGTTTTTTATAAAAATACCCGATATTAGATTTCACGGAGATTCGTCCAGTGGAAGCGGCGCTTATTTATGCGGAAAGACAGACAGACAGACAGACAGACAGACAGACGGAAGGACGGGCTTGAGGAAGTTAGTACAGGCTTTTCGTGACTACGCCAACGGGCTCAAAAACTGAAAAAAACTCTCCTCTTTAGAATAACCGTTTATACATTTTTACATTTACAGACCTCGCCGTGTGAACTCGTTCGTTCACAATCACTCAACAGTCACTTCTTGGTATATAATTTGACAGTTACTCTTTGGAATCCATTCGGGAGTCGCTTAGACTCCGACTTTTAGTATACATTTAAATATGTATTCTAGTTTTCTCGAGTCTGCGCAGCATAGCCAACACAAACTACCTACAAGCAGCAGAACGCTCCCTGAGAAATTACTTCCTGGAATTACCCGCATTGTGCGGAACCTGAAGATACCGGGTTCACAACAGACTGCCCCAACTGGAACTGATAAATAAAACTCGCATCCTCCCCATCCCATTCCTACCATCTGCACCTGTTTCTTCCTAGCAGTCTCTTTCCTTCAGGTTTCCTCACAGAAATCCTCTAGGCAGTTATCTCCTACCACGTGCGTGTTACACGCTCAGCTCATAGCCAATAACGAAAAATATAATGCTTACAACGTAAATGAAACCTATTGGCAACAGATGTAAAAGAAATATGTTATCATGTTTGGTATTCTGGCAAATTCAGAGCCAAATGCGCTGCGGTATATTTGTCAGAGTGTTTGGTAATATTTCAAAGTCAGAGCCAAATGCACAGTGGTTTAACTGTACATAGTGTGTGTTCGAACATCAAGCCCTCACAAACGGGGAATGTATTTTGCTTTCGTATTGACTTGGTGGACAGCAGCTCACTCTGCTTCTTCCTGCTATCGACACGGTAAAACCGTCCTTAGAGGAAGACAGAGAAAAGTCCGTTTTACGGAAGCTCTCAATTGCTAAAATTATACACCGTCAAAGGTACGTCAATCATATATGAGCATGGAACATTGGCGGAATGATGCTGATAGGGGAAAAGGAAGTACTTGGAAAAATAGCGGTGCTTGTACAAATTTATCCACCACAAAATTCGCACCTCTATTCAAAGAAGTAGGATGGCGAAGGTCTAAGAATATGATTTCCAGAATCGCACTTTTTAGTTAGCTGCAGTGCAGCCTATTTAGTAAACCTGCAATTTCAAATGTGATGAAAAGTGAAACTGAAATGAACTGTAGAGTAATTTACGATAATCAATTGCAAGTTGCTATAGCAAAACTGTTCTGGAGGGCATGTCAATACCAAAGAATCCTGAGTCAAGAAAACCGATAACTCAGCAGAAAAAAAACCGGTTACGTCTAATAATACAAGTACTAGTTATTATACCTGTTGGAATAAACTGATACCTACACAATGCCTGGCCCAGATACGTAAGAAATATCATTTGAAGGTTGAAATCCATCTGCGCTGTAATTTAAGAATTCAGTTCTTGTCTTAGAGAGAACGTAATGTACCCATTACAAAAAATGGCTCACTGTCCTTTAGCAGTAAAATCCCTATGCAACATCACTGTTTTAGACAATGGCTGTATATCACTATTTTCATATACTTCTTCCAGAATTTCTTCATTGTCACCACCGAAAAATAAGAACACTAAAACACTAACAACGCGACGTTTCGGAAGAAGTTTCTTCCTTCCTCAGGTCCTACTGTTAAAAGTTCAGACCTCCACCTTTTGGCCCTGACACGTCAACCACGTCAAACCAACCATAAGAGATAACAAACCTAACATGTCACAAACTATAACAATATCCCTGTTTATTCTGAAAATCATACGGTGCACGTACCTACAGTGTGTTACGAAAATGCAGATTTTTTTAAATATTAACGCTTGTGGTATACACAGAAACAACGGAAATTTAAAGTGACAAATACTACATTTGTAATCCTTCAGAGCCACGCATGATGTGGGCTACCTCAGCACACCACCATTTCATTACCAGCATGTCCTTCTGTCACGCACTTCATTAACGAATGGAACGCTATTTCCTGTGAGCATCTCTGTTATTGGAGGAATTCAGTGAATGGCGTTTGGTATGGGGCCATTTTCTTGGTGGGTTGTGTTCACTGGTGCAGCGAAGTCGTTGCGTTGTAAGCAAAGTAGTTAAATTTTATGTATCAGCATCTACGAATGTGCCTTGGGTGGGTGTATAAGAATGAAATCCGTCAATGTTGGAGCGCTGAAACCCACATTTCTACGTCGAATTTCATAAGATATAGCGTGGCTGTCGTCAGCTCCACAGATATTCATTAGTATGACTGCATGAATGCACACTGCTCTATGGGCTTATCCATACATTCTATACAAAGTGCGAAAATTAAAAATAGAAAACAGAGAAAACCCATCCTGTGTTTGTCTCGTCGCAAGAGATAGACATAACAGACGTAACGGTAAAGTCCTCCCTGTTCTTAATTAAGAACCGCCCACCGACTGAATATTGCGGAGTGGAGGTACAGCTCCGTGCATTCTTAAACGCGGCACTAGATGGAGACGAAATCCTGGTCCCTCTATTCACGAGAAAATTGCTACTTCTGCGTATCGGATAGGAAATTCGTTGTAACTATCAAGCCGTACGGTTGTAAGATATCACGGGAGTATTCTGTTGATCAGTAAGATATCACGGGAGTATTCTGTTGATCAGTAAGACATCACGGGATTATTTTGTTGATCAGTAAGATATCACGGGACTATTCTGTTGATCAGTAAGATGTCACGGGAGTATTCTGTTGATCAGTAAGATGTCACGGGAGTATTCTGTTGATCAGTAAGATATCACGGGAGTATTCTAAGTCCCATGCAGTAAAGATCATGTGAGAGTAGTCAATTCATGGTTTTTAGATTTCCCATCCTTTTGTATTTGTATAATACTATTCCAGTTCTTTCAGTCAATCACTTCTTCTTTCTTTAATATTATTATTATATAGCTACATGTTTCGGACACTCATAGGTCGAAATATGTAGCTATATAAGAATATTAAAAGGAAGACGCTCTCAATGCATGACTTGTATTAATAATATATTCTATTGAAATGCGATACAACATTTCAAAATGAAAATGTGTAAGAATAAATAATAATAATAATAATAATAATCACTTTCTGGTCCTTATTTATATCAGAGTGTATCTATCGAAATAAACCACGAATTTCTTTACCTGCCTGGAAATTGTCACAATAACAGGGAATCAAATGGACAATTGTCCCACTTGCACTGTACATCGAGAGGTGGTCTGTCTTCCCGGGCAAACCTGCAAAATAATGTAGAAATTTCAGCCTCGAATTTCAGTTACGCAGTGTCGCCTATGAACATTTATATAGAGCGAAAATTTTCAAGCACAGAACATACCCGGCTGAGAAGTGAAGCTTGAAAATTTCCATTGAAAGCGCTTCAGTTTGTGCCACTGATTTCAGATTAGGGAATCAGAGTGAAAGAATTTGCTATCGGCATTACGGTCCATCAGGCAGCTCAGCTCGTAGAATTCCCAGCAGAAAGGTGCCCAGTGATACTGGGTTCGATATCCTTGAAAGTGTAGCAAGTTTTAATTAACTCTGTAATCATCTGAATGTAAGAGGCAAATGTAATAACACCATAATGGGTAATAGAGGAAAGGGTTTTATGGTACGAACTGGATAAAAATGGCCCTAATGCAGCACTGGGATCTTGTTAACGTAGTCATGAACATTACACTATATTTCTTTGACAGATAAGAGACTGTCAGTTTCTGAAGAAAGACAGGAGGTTATAGAATTTACAGAAATGGTTACGTTAATGAACATATGACTGTTCCCTCCAAATTAACCGGAACTATGTAGTAACACTAAGAGTTCTGCAAGGAGTGGTACTGATTAAATCACACTAAATTCTGGGCTTTAATTCTGCACTATTTTCTGCGTGTAATGCGCAATATTTACCACTAAGTTCGGGTCGTGAGCAGCCTATGAGTAGGCGAAGTATCATGGTAAATCTGTTTACTAAATAGTTCAGTTATTTCCGTTTCAATAATTTCTAACAAAAAATTGACAATGATTATGACAAACAAGCCAGGCAGTGTATTATAACATAACACTGCCACGCGTTCGCGTAATGTTTATACCTCCTCGGCCATCCTAAGATCCTGATGCCATTTCACTCGAAGAGAGCAGTTTTATGGCGATTTAATGTCGCCGGTAACAACAAAATATGCTTAGGTCGTCACGTAAAGGGCCCGATATTTTTGTCCGATTTTAAATAAATTTGGAATTTCTCGACAGGTTTAACGGAAATCAGCCCAGTGGGAGCCCCGCTGATTCATGCCGACAGACGGACGGACAGACAGAAGGACAGACACAGAGAAAGGTAGGCAGGCGAAAGGGTCAGAAGGACGTGATGAAAGTAATAGGCGGTTTTTGCGACTACGCGAACGCGCCTAAAAATAACGATATATTCAAACATTCGAAACTATAACCATGTTAAGAATGTAACAAACCATTTCAAAGCCAGTAGAGAAAAGTAAAAATGAGGTTGTCCCTGTGCAAGTCATGAAAGCATAGAGGGGAGTGGAGTATAGCGCAACTCATTCTTAACCTTTTTAAAGCCTAGCGGTAACTTTACATACTGCCAGGTTTAATATTAAAAAATTGAACGTGGTACCCACATTGCTTTTGTGTGTTTTGCACGGATCTCGGAAAAAACAGAAACTTTGCCTTATAAAACATTAAGAGACTGTTTTTTATAACCGAAGTGGAGAGTGTTTACAGCGCGGTACGCACTGAGTCCTTATATAAAACAGATACGCTTCGTCTTTAAAGGGTTAAACTTGGCACGATATGGTGCAAGTCGTCAGCTACACGCCCCCGAATGCTTTACCATCGAGGAAAAGTGACCCGTTATGCATTCAATACTAGGATGGATAGGTTGCCAGTGCCGGCCTGGATGTTTCGGAAAAAAGATACATCTCTTGTCCCTGTTTGGAGTATAACAACGAATCTTCGGACGTGCAACCCTAGAACAGTCAACGTACCGACTCCAATTTCACATCCACTAAGAATATTAGCATCAAAGAAAACCCGAAGCAATAATAAACAAAAGGCCCCCATTTAAATTCTATGTGAACATAAAGTACGTAAGAGTGCGCTACAAGCATGTGGACATTAATTTTTTAAAATTATACACGAAGAAGACTGACGTATTTCTCTGCCAACTGCCAACATTCGTCTGTTCCTAGCATACGAAATTACTTCTGCAAGCAGGAAAAGAAAAATACTTTCGCCAGGTCGCCAGGGAGAAGCGACGACTTTTAGCCGGCGATACATTTCCTACTGCGCGTCCAGCAGTTAATATTTAGTATTGTGACAATCTCACTCGGTCACTTGTGACTCAGACAAATGGTGAACGCTATCCAAGGAATTTAATTTCAATAACGTATAAAGTCACAGCAATTAATCTCCCGTTTAAATTCAACAGTCCTCCATTAATTCCTGTCCGGTCTGCATGTGTTTAGGACAGACAGTAGAGCAGCAGGAAGAAATTAATCTTGCCGGCCGAATGAACGCGACATCTACAGCCAAGGCGCCACAAAGTACTGATCCACTTTTTCCTGGCGCCCGAATTTTTTCTGGCTATAGATTTTCTACAATTTTTTAAACATGCCTGCAGTTACTGATTCAAAAGTTCATTACAATCACATACAGGGGATCCAGCAGAATGGAATATAATTTAATCTGCATCAAAATGGATCTTCAACAAGTGGGATGCGGAAGCATGGACTGGATTGAGCTGGCTCAGGATAGGGACGGTTGACGGGCTCTTGTACATGCCGTAATGAACATTCGGGTTCCACAAAATGCGGGGAATTTCTAGACTAGCTGACGACTTGTTAGCTTTTAAAGAAGGACTCTGCTCCATGGAGTGAGTGAGTTAGTTAGTTAGTTAGTTAGTTAGTTAGTTAGTTAGTTAGTTAGTCTGTCAGTTAGTTAGTTAGTCAGTCAGTCCAAGGACTTAACACCGACAGGATTTGAAAAGAGAAAATAAAAGAAGACTAACATTTTTGACTCAGTAGCTTCGGCCAATCGTAATTTCTGCTACGTAAAACTATTGCACTTACAAGTACATAACATTTGGGTGCAGGAATTTGTGTTGTATGCTACGTCTGAGGTACGGTTTGCTGCTAAGCGAAAACGATGAACAGTGGAGGTGAAGACCCTCCGAATGTTAGGGATCACATTCCGCAGCTAGACAAGTCCGTAATTACTGTGACTTTAAAAGGGCACGAAATACTTAATTAAGGGTAAATGAAGCTAATTGAGTGAACGCTACTTCCCTACTTTACGCAGGACTACTTTCTGATTATCTCTTGTTACATTTTCCATTGAACGCACAAAAAATGTGCGCACTATAATTTCACAAAGCTAGCATTAGCTATACGTAAATCTGTGAACGCAGGGGACAGAGACGCAAATATTTGCAGTCCTTGTATTTATATGTTTAGTGTGTGTGTGTGTGTGTGTGTGTGTGTGTGTGTGTGTGTGTGTGTGTGTGTGTGTGTGTGTGTGTGTGTGTGTGTGTGTGTGTGTGTGTGGAACTGTTTTGTCAGCATTGCATAAAATTTTCACTGTAACTGTATATGCTGTAACTAACTAATTAGTGCCACTGTCATAAAGTAAGAAAATGTGAAAACAGATGTTCATATAAATAGCTTTCAAACACAAAAACCGTTCCTACGTACACTTTGTGCATAAAATTTAACTGAAACAATATTTCGGGTCCTGTTTGAGAGATAAGGCAGACACGTCATCTCGTTTACTTATATTACACGGCAACGTACGCTGACAGTAACACGCCCACGTGTCAGTGTCTAAATGCCTCAGTGCTTGAATCCCCCCCTCCCATCCACAGTTCTGAACAAATGGATGGATTTTAATAGAATTTCATCTAAACATCAAGTCGCTAAAGGAAACATTACCCCTCCGCTTGAATAATTCCGAAACTGCGGTTTTTGCTTCTGAAGTAAGATCAAAACTACTGAAAATTAATGTAGGGTCCTCGTGGAGCTCATTCGTGGAACAACCTAATACATGTGAATCCTTACGAAGGATTTTTGCATTATATGAAGAAAGAGCTTTGCGACTGATCTGCCTTTTGTGTGGATAGCGATAATAAACGAAGGATTGTAGCTTTAAATGTGACATCGGCAAGTAAAACCCGGAGGCAGTGTGGCTTCTAAAAGGTTTTGTCATGTAGATTTTATAAAGAAGGGGTCCGTTTGCCTGATTGCGGAACAGTTCAACACAGTTTCGGGACGTAGGACTGTAAGTGCATTTTCGGGACTAACCGGCGAAAATCGGGACGGGTGGTTATCCTAAACCTACAAGATCACTCGGTGTCGTAACCTAGAAGTATACAGAAAGATCCTTCGCCTTCCCGAAAACCTCACAGCTTAGACATAGATAAGCCAATGCAACAGTTTGCACTGAGACAGCTAAAAACACCCCTAAAAACCTGCTATGAAATTTTTCAGATAACTTACCAATTATAAGTACGATGGCAGTGAGTAACTCTGGCGTCATGTCTGGCAAATTAAAGCAAACGGAAGTCCTGAATGTCGCAACTAAGCACAGTTAAGACGCTGGGGTGCGTAAAGGTGAACCTTTTAAAGCCTAGTGGTAACTTTACATACCACCAGGTTTAACATTAAAAAAATTTTACATGGTGCTCACATTGCGTTTATGTGTTTTGTACGGATCTCAGAACAAACAGCAACTTTTGCCTTATAAAACATTAAGAGACTGGTTTTTGTAACCGAAGTGGAGAGTGTTTACAGCGCGGTACGCACTGAGTCCTTATATAAAATAGATACGCTTCTTCTTTACAGGGTCCATACGTAGTGTTCGCTAGCCTCCTCAGTTGGACTGAAGCACACGTCCTCCGTCGACGTTCTTCTCTAAAGTACGGTTAATTATTTACCTTTAAAATTTTAAGTTAATGCATTATTTTGAACTTATACCCAGTCATGAATTTTGAAGAAACTTTGATACAAGGAATAATAGAAGCGGATAGCAACGGAGCAGAAGGTAAGGCCAAACACCAACTGGAATTCTAAGTTCATAATGAAAAATTAATTTCCTCTCAGATTAACTCCAATGCTCTCTCATCTACTCTTTCAGTTTTCTAGTCAAATTTCTGTCGTAACAGTGAAATTAAAATGATGTAAACGTGCTTCATATCCATTTCATTGGCAACTGATTCATTCATTTAGACCTCGTCTTACGCGTAGGCCTGCACAATAACTACGAGGTTCGTTGTTATAAAATTCCCATGTCATGTCTCTGACAGTCCAATACCCTCTTTTACAAATCGATATCTCATACTGAGTTATTGACGGCTGAATATCTTAGTACCAGATCTTATTCGTAACGTCATTCCCAGTCAGCAGTTTCATGTACACATATGTTCCGCCCTCATTTATTACGGGTTTATTATTACCTGAATGTTAAAAGACAGGCATAAGCGAAAAAATATATATACAAATTTTTATTGTTGATTTAAAAGAAAAGTCTAAAGTGACAAATCCCAGGACTAAACCTGACACATCTGTGAACACGTGTATGGACCGTCGCTTCTCTGATAGATTGATCGGTTAGGGTGGTCCAGATACTAAATTTGGAACGTGTGTATTGTCCATTTTCCACGAATACCAAGCCCACTTGGATCTAAAATACATAATATTTTAACTTAAAGTGTACTTATTAAGTTCCTTTATTTCTTAATTTTATCGGTTTTTATTCTTCTGCGTGTCACGTATATACCCAAACCAGACATACAATTTAAAAACGACCTACAAAATGACACCAACCCAAGCTTAAAGTTAGGTAGGTAAAATCTTTCGTAAGTTCAAAGCTTTCTAAGCTTTTGAGACTTCAAACTTTAGGAACTTTCTTCCTTCCAGTATCTACTGCAAAGCTGAGCGTTTCGCATCTACCCTTTCCCATTACACGTTACAAACATACGTATGACGTGGACCACATTCCCAATTTTCTTGAAATTCTTTTTGAGAAAATCTCTCTCTCTCTCTCTCCCTCTCTCTCATCTGTCTGCTCATCATTACCAACTGGGCGAATGAAAGAAAATTCGTGGTAGGAAAAATATTACAGCCATCCAATATAGAGACTTTTATTATGAAGAAGGGTATATCTTTAAGCTTTAGTTACTGAATTCATATCTTACAAAAAATGGAAAACAGTAACAATACGATTGTGCAAGTATTTTTACTGTCGAATTTTAGTAAAAATTGAAATTGTGTGGTCATGTGTTAGAAGCAATGAAGAATATTGTATGCTAGGATATAAAGCCGTGTAATCCTGTAGAAACTAAACAGTGATTCTCCGAAACCTGCTGCATAACATACAGCAAGGGAGTGAAGATGTAAATAACACGCGCCTCTGAAACGTCGAATTTGTACGGATCCACATCTTTATAGATACATCCTTTAGAATGTCAAATATCACAGTTCAAAAAAGAAGTTAAGTTTAGCTGACTGTAAAAGTCAGTACCCATCTGAAACTAACGGTTGCCCAACTAGACAAGAAGTATATATCCTCTTGATGTCGAAGTTTCCTTGTTTTAGTCATAAGAACCACCCGCTGATCCACAAACTGAGATACTCGCATTAAGTCCACAGTCTCACATCCTGTATCTCCAAGAGCCGTTTCAATGTTCTCCTCCCATCGACGCCTGGGCCGTCCCTCTTTCCTTCTGGTTTGCCAACTAGGATGTATGCTATTCCCCTTCACGTTCTGCAAGCCCCAGACCTGCCATATTTGACAATTAGGCAGCCCCAATAATTTTCGTGCTGATCTCAGTGGCCGATGGGTCTAAAACTTCGGTCTACAGCGTTTAGATTGTTGGGATTGTGGGTTCGAATCCCACTGAGGACATTGATGTTTGTTTCTTGTGCTTGTTATATATTGTGCAAGTAGCGGTCTCTGTGACGGTCTGGTCACTCGTTCAGAGGAGTCCTACCGAGTGTGTGTGTCTAGTTGTGTGTGATATAGGAACGTCAGCAATGAAGTGGCCTAGGTCCGAGTTGCGCCACAAACAAATAATATCTGTAGGCTACAAACAAAAAAGACTTCCCATTACGCCATTTTTCTCAGTGCAAGTTCATGTGTAACAACTGGAACCACACAGAAACAGTCTTCCCACTAAGGACTCGAGCTTCAAACAAAGGACGCGACAGGTGCTTAAATGTAACTAACAAACACGGCTAAACAACTCCATGAAAAGATCCTTCTTCAGCAGCTGATAATTAGCCATCTGATCAAGAAAATATCCGCCTTTAATGGGACCCGAAAGGTTCATCACTGTCTTCAAAACACCACTTCACTAAAGCCTGCCTTGAGTCACATGATTTCAGCCCAGATCCTCACATCCTGTTTTAAGGTCTATTATAATATTACCCTCCGAAGTAACACACACACTTCTTAGTTTATGTATTACTTTTGCAGTTTCCGACTACAGTGTGGTTGAATTTCTCATGTACGGCAATTGTGATGCATGCCCTGCCCATGTCGTACTGCTGAGCCAGTTACACAAACCGTGCAGCTGAGATGATTTTGGTTCGGCGACAAGGATAACAAAAATCTTCACTTTCGCATTCTTTCCTGGAAAACTCGACATTTCCTCGTCTTATTACACTTTAAGAATTTCATGGGCAATTGCTGTAAGTTACGTAAGCAGTGAGCCTGTTTATCACAGTCGTAGAGCAATTAGGCCACGAGCTGCACAACCGAGAAGCAGTGGCCCGATTCCCCTGGTTTCAAGATATTTAGCTGTTTTTCAAATTGTCTAGACCGTCTGTGGAGACCAACTGCTCCCATGTTTAATGGGTACCAGGGGCATTTTCTCAACCTATAAATCGACCAGAGCGTAAAGTTGGTCGCTGATCTCTACGGAAAACTAAAGGTTAAGAATAAGCGGGGTTATAATTCCACTTCCCCATATGCTTTCATGGCGTGCACAAAGATTTTACCATTCACAAATACGTAAAATCTCTTAGTATTGTGTCTTCAGGTGTTCCCTTAATAAGGTGCGTGTCATTCAGTTTTATCCTGCCACATCACATAACGCTTTCTAATGTTATTTTGAAAACCTGCCTATATGAATATGCATGGGTTTATGCGAGATAGTTCGATTTACGTCACACAAAAGGAAGAAGCTTTTGACGTCACAGGACTGGTATGGCAGGCTTGCATGCAAGAGTTAATTAGAGTTATTGAACGGTACTCACATCATATTCCGAATTACCGAGGCTCAATGGTAGCGAAATGACGTACTGTGGAATGTAGAAATGGTCTGATTGCAGTCTAATAACTACATTAGCTACTGTACAGGACAAATTATAATATGCCTTAGAGGTGTTTTGAATATTTGTCTTGAAGAAAGTTGCTACATCTGTGGCGGACTATAGCTCTGATCACCTTTCTTGCAGCGTCTAAATTAACTGAAGGATAGGCGAAGATTATGCATTCGTATGCAACTTCTCTTGGGACGTGTTCATAGGCATCTTGTCATGGGAAGCATTCATATGCAATTTGTCTGTAATGTTATATGAAATTTGTCACGGGCTGTGTTCATATGCATCTTTTCGTTGGATGTGTTCGTATGCAATCTGTCATGTGATGTGTTCAAATGCAACTTGTCATGGGCGGTGTTCATACGCATCTTGTCACGGGATATGCCAAATTCAATTGTCGTCATAAAGGTTCGTCACTATGTTGTCCCCTACGTGGCAAGAGAAAGATTTTACAATTTTTATCTACTGTAACTTAAAAAATAATAGCCTAAATTTACCATCAGTTTCTAAATGTTTCATTAATTACATTTATTCTAGGATAAATTAAGTCAGGTTTCCCTTTAAAAAGCAGATAAGTTTCACTTACGTGGCATGCTTTGAAGCATTTATTCCCGTAAGTATGTACACGAAAAACAGTGACTTAAATCGTCTGCCCTATATAGACAGACAGACAGACAGACACACGGACGGACAGACGAACGGACGGACAGATGGACAGAAGGAAAGACGGACGGAAAGACGGACGGACAGACGGATAGATAGATAGATAGATAGATAGATACATCGATCGATAGATAAATTGATTGATTGATTGATTGATTGATTGATTGATTGATTGATTGATTGGTTGGTTGGTTGGTTGGTTGGTTGGTTGGTTGGTTGGTTGGTTGGTTGGTTAGTTGGTTGGTTGGTTGGTTGGTTGGTTGGTTGGTTGGTTGGTTGATTTAGAATAGATCCCCCATCTGATAGAGAAATTCAATGTCAACTTTATAACCTTCGCATACATAACCCCAAATTAATAGAAAATATTGCACTTCTTCTTTTACTGTTTTGCGCTTTGAAAGTAGAGCCCCCACGCCATTCTGTGTACAGTACGTACATTTGGAAATTCACAGAAGTTATGAAGGAACACACTCCAATTTTAAGTCATGACAAGTATAAGAATAAAGATCGGCCTTTTATATTTGCTGTATTGGGAAACGCACTTTGTGTTAATGATTTAATGGCAATGGTTAATCAAGAGGTGGATTAGACAGAATCGAATATTACTACCAGACTATTCACTTAAGTTTTATCTTCGTCTTAAAATAGGAAGAAAGTTGAAAGTGTATGGGAGTGCAAAGTCTCTACTAATTTACCAAATAAAGCCTTCAGTGTGGAATCTAACAGTTATAAAGCTGACATATACAAGCGTTCTTCCTTGCCTCCAGGGATGTCAATATTCGGTGTTAAAAAATCTAAGTACGTAAATGTGTCACAGTTCCTTGCCCCCTAGGGATTTGTTTGTATATCTTTCACGTTCTGTGCCTTTTTAAATTAAATCGGATAACAGACACTTCGAAAAAAACGTTATTTTTATAAGACCATGTCGCTTGAAACACAAGCTTACCGTATTTAATTCTCAATTTGAGTGAGAATTAAATGTGTTAGGTCCGTGTCTGAAGCGACGTGAGGGTACGCTTAGAAACACGAACGACAGAATATTATTATCTAGGCTGTCAAATTTGGGAGGAGTAAGCCGAATATAAAATCTACTTCTATGCTTGTGGAAGGGCGTTTGAGAAGATTTAGTGTACATAACAGAAGAAAGAAGATTCTGCCTTAAATAACCTCATGTAAGTTTTGTGTTACAAACCTCAAAGTACATACGCTAAGTATAAAGAACTCACGACGCCTATTCCCGTAAATATTACATGAGTGTGAGGAACTACGTTTTTAAAAGGTAGCTCAGGCTGTATTTTAAAACTCATAAACCGAAATGGGAAAAGGAATAAACATGTGAACACTTTGAATAGCAAAGAGAGGTACAGACTTAAAAAAAAAATGCCGTAGAACTTCAATGTACATGACTAAAATGAGAAAACTTGGAATAAATCATGTCAGTGAAAATGTAGACGATGCCTTCTTTTGAATAACTGCCGACGGTGGTCTTGGCGCCGCACGTAATACTAGACAATCCATGTAACTGGCGTGAATATGCACTAACTTGAATGCTGAAATTTGAAATTACAGCAGCACACAGTAGTGGTCGCAGTGAAAACTTTGGTACGATCCACAGCATATCTGCAGAGCGAAACAGAGACTTTATCTCTTTTACTGTGCCGCCTCTAATTGTACATGTCAATAAACGTGTTTTACGAAGGATATGATACTTATCACGGGCTGTAACACGAAAGAGACCACAAGAAATTCAATTGGAAGGTCTCAAAAACACACTTTAAATATAAAAGCAAAAATATGAAAAAAATATTAACCCTTTAAAGACCAAGCGTATCTGATCTATATAAGGACTCAGTGCTTACCGCGCTGTAAACACTCTACACTTGGGTTATAAGAACCAATCTCTTAATGTTTTATAAGGCAAAAGTTGCTGTTTGTGCTGAGATCCGTACAAAACACATAAACGCAATGTGGGCACCACGTGGAATTTTTTAATGTTAAACCTGGTCGTATGTAAAGTTACCGCTAGGCTTTAAAAGTTAATATCGATTCGTTAAAACTGATACAAATTATCTGAACTGACATGATGTTATCGGACTGAGACCAAATGCAGAGTCCTGTGAGGGCAGTACCTAGCACTCAGATCGCATAAGAACATTCAGCTATGCTTAAGATGAAATACACACAATATTTTAAGTGTAACCTGCACTTGCAGTTTCAGAAAGTCGGTAGGTTCTGCACTCACAAAAGTATGTTTTTTTCAGCATTACTAGTCATGGTTGAATCCAAAACCTTTCCAGTACTTCACTTGAATGTAGCACGTTAACACAACTTAGAAGTTTAGTAAACACACTCATTTTCACAAAGAATCGGCTGCAAACTTCTCGACGAGATGGCACACATTTCAAGTGCTCAGTGTTCCCAGTACTTAGCAAACAACCAGGCGGAAAAATGACTAATGCAATTCAACTTCGAAACACATGTTTTGCTGTCAGCATTTGACAGTTCATTTGAACAATGCATAAAACTTACCAATAGTGTAGGTTGCCCCATCTATCTGGAATGTAGCACTCTTACATTTTTTGAAGAGTTTACTAGCAACAGCTTGACGGCTGGGGATAGCTGCATTCCCGCTGGCACTACTTCCAGCTGACGGATCAGTGGGGCGCGTTGTGGCACCTCCTGAGAAATCCTTCTGTTCTGAAGACGTTGGAGATGCAGATGACGATGGCGAAGGCTTCTCCATTACTTGACAGTCTCTAGATCACTGACTGATAGAATCCTTTTCAACGTTTTTAATTACTGTGCGTTACACGACACTTTGGACAAAACACGTCAAGAAGCCGTGGATTACATGTACTGATGATACCGACGACAGATAGAAATTACGGTCTTTCACCACTTTCTCTCCACTCTTACTGGAACATGTTAGTAGCAGGAGTAACACAGGGTGTTTAATTCAGAATGAAGCAGTATGATTAAAAAAACACAGAGACCTAAGTATTGAAATTGCGAATTACTTATATTTTGTAGGTTACATCAACAAACCAGACCTCGGTGAAAAGGAGGTTTTCGAAAATACACATTTCGTGATAAATCGCAGCGAAGTTTTAATCCAAATACTGTAACAATGAGTGGCGTCTGGCGTCCAATGAGCGTCGTTCCGCCTGCACTTCTCTGTTTCCAGTCGCCACGTGGTCTAATGTTCGTTACAATCGAGCTGAGCGAAGCAAGAGACGGTAAAACGTAGCGAGCGAGCCGGGCATGCGCGTCTGTAACACAAACTCGCAAAAAGTCCATTTGTTTATTTTTCTGTGCACAATATAGTCTAAAAATATCTGTTCATATGAAAGGGGAGGTTTGCCCTTGCGGTGCATTTCGTTCGACATCTTCGTTCTCGGGCTTCATGTTTGAAGATTTGTGCTTGTGAATCGGTTTATCGTAACCTTAAGGCTATGTTACGCAATACGGAGGTCATAAACAGTGACGCAGCGCTCCAGTAAGTCACGCACATATTGCAAATGTTTTTATTGTCAGTCTGCATTCCTCTATGATCACGATGTTCAATTATTACAGACACCAGCATATATCCAATGCTGAAGTCCTGTGGCGTAAATTGGTCATGCACGGTGTACAACGCAATTGTACGGTTGACACAGTTAACTGGAAACCCAGAAGTGTAGACTTTTATTTCTCTGTCCATTTTATGAAACTTTCGACTTTAAGACAGCAAAGAAGATACAGTTTAGGCAGCGTTATTTCTAATTTGGGCATGTCATCAAGTATGCCACTAAAAAGTCCATTTGCTAATGACAACCTATTATAAGAGTTGTGTCTGACATGAGAAACAGACTTCAACCTTTTGAAGACTAGCGGTAACTTTACATATGACCAGGTTTAACATTGAAAAATTCTACGTGGTGCCCACATTGCGTTTATGTGTTTTTACGGATCTCAGAACAAACAGCAACTTTTGCCTTACAAAACATTAAGAGATTGGTTTTTATAACCGAAGTGGAGAGTGTTTACAGCGCGGTACGCACTGAGTCCTTATACAAAAGAGATACGTTTCGTCTTTAAAGGGTTAATATATGAAGGGTCACGTGCACTGTTGATCTGGAACAGAGTTCTTACACTGTAGTTCATTAAATATACGCCATATCCAAAAAGCCTTTAAAAATATTTATACGCCATATGGAAAAATATACTTTGGTCGTTATATAATTTTGGTACAGTATTTATCTGAAGAATATATCTATGTTTTTTTGACTTGAAATTCACGTTAATCTGAAGTCAAAGTGGACCGATACCAAAGAGAAAAAATTCGATTTTCAAATGTCGTTGCAGATTCTCCGACACAAAATATCATAGAAATGGGATCGGTAGGTTTGTGCATGAATTTTAAGGATAAACAGACAGAAACAACTTCCTCATTAAGGTCGATCCACATTATACGGCAGACACGACACGACACGACACGAAATAACCAGCCTACATTCATATCTACTCACAGTTAACAGACAGGCAGAATATTCTTTTCTTCCAATCCAGGACAGACTGTCTTTGTCCTTACCTATCGGTGGTCGGCTAGTGTGAATTCGAGCTTGTTAAAATGATACACAGATATTTTGTCATGTCGTGTCGTGTCGTGTCGTGTTGTGTTATGTCATGCCGTATAATGTGAATCAACCTTTATACGTATGCGTCATGCTCTTCACACAAAGAACTCATACGAATATGCAGTATCTTACCCCCTTCAATTTGGCACCCTGCCAGTATATTCACATCTCTTACACCATGAACATTAACGACAGAGCAACGTAAGCAAATTTATGAACATCAGTGGGCCTTTATCCAGGAAGTGCGCCGCATTAAGCCGTTCAAAAACGGAGTCACAATTTCGATTTGCAGTCGGGCTGTGCAGCCCCGAACGGTACTGGCACCGCAGTTCAAACCTTGAGGTTTTCAAGGCGGTGGAGCTGCGAATTCCGCACTTCTGGCGTCAATAGGAAATATATTCCGGACGTTTCGCGTTACTGTTCCTTTGAAGCTTCGACAACTGACTACACAGAACTATGGTCGAATTCTTCAAGACAGCAGTCCCGAGTTTGCAGCCTTGTCTTAACGATAAGTACGGGAAGTTTTAACGTTATAAAAGCTACGCCTCGATTTGTTTTCAGCACCATGATAGGCAAGATGCTGTTACCGCTGCTGGTAATAATAAAATAATGGACATCGTTAATTTAATTATGATGTAAGCCTGGAATGTACGTGCTCTAATCCTCTTGCACTAACAGTTCTGCAGGAATAAGACAATTTTAGTACGGGACCTAAACCTGAGCGTCTGGCTTTATGTGGGTTTCAGTGACTAGTGACATTTCGGTAAAATGAAGTTACATTAGTACAGTGTACACAATTTGTATCAGACAAAACACAACTATTTTCGGACATCAGAATTTGTGTTATTTCGGATACATTAATTCTGTTGTCTAAATATATTTATGTTTTTAAAGGTAAAGGTAACGCTATCCCTGTACAGGCCTGGACAGGCCCTGAGGGTTCCAGGAGGTTGAGGCTGCCAGATTTCAAGACAGATGGCACATGAAAGTGGCAGGGTTGTCAGCCCTAAGTACCGGTCGCCTTTAACCACGAGGAAATATTCCTGGTACTCACTTCTGTTACAGGCTGAAGTCGACCCCAGGGTCATAGTGCGACCGGAAGGATTATGTCAATGGAAAATTCCAGTGACACCATTGGGAATCGAACCCGCGACCTGCCGGTTAGTAGCGCAGTGCCTGAACCAACCGCATCACTGCGTGCCCCTAGTTTTGTTTTTACTGATTCAAATTTTGTATATCATACTGTAAAAACAAAACGGGATGTCACATAACAAGAAGTTAGGTTAGGTTAAGTTAAATTCCTTACTCCATATTGATGTGGGTTGAGGTTCGTAAAATTAGGTTGTTATTATTTACCCACGTACACTGATATCCTTCGGCCATAATTTATCAATATTTCTGTTTGTAACACATAATCGAGGCTCTGCTTCTTATCTGGCATCGTCATTGAATTATTCTTTGGTTTCATCCTCTTCATCAAATTTGGAAACCTCCTCTATACCCCATTTCTCAATTTCAAATTATCTCCTTCGTCAAAGTAAGAACTTTCTTCACGAATTCAATGTGTTCCATGTCTGTGCACTATATTACACAAAAACACTAATCACCAGTAAATGCACAAAGAGATTTTTATCATCAATCGTAACACACTCCTGCATCTTTCGACCCTGCTGGGTCATCTTCAGGGAGAAGAGGCCTGAGGCCGGGACCGCATATAGTTCACGCCTCCAGTACACAGTCAACAGCACATTCTCACTCAACTGTAAAGTGCAACCTTAGTGTAAAGATAGCAAAAAAGTTCTCCCTGAAGATGATCCAGCAGGGTCGAAACATGTAGGAGTGTGTTACGATTGATGATAAAACTCTCTTTGTGCATTTGTTGGTGATTAGTGTTTTTGTAACTCTCTTCACGTTCTCTCTCTCCCACTACTCCTATAATGCGCAGCTGCATAAACAATTTCACAGCCTTTGCCGTGTAATACTGCAGTATGTCATGAGGTATAAGGTGTACGTGACACAGGCTATGATGATTATTGAATTTTGGAACATGACCTCATGTAGTCTGATAGGTACTGACATGGTATATAACGATTAGGTCACTTCATGACATTTGGAAAGAGTTATTTAAGGACACGGGTAATTGTTTCAGTTATACGGCGTCCGTGGTATTTGTACGGATGAGTATGACGCACTGGGGAAAAGATATTGACAAAGGAAATGTGAAGTACGTGGAGTAAAATCAGTCCCAATGCCACAAACCCCATATGGACTGGAATGAAATCAAACCCGGGCCTCACAGGTGAGAAGCCGGTTACTATCCGCTTGTGCTATGGCCAAGCTCGATATTAGGTCATGTTAGGCCGTCACATCAGATAAGGTTACGTGATTAGTTTCGAGTATATCAACGTGAACGTAGTTACGTGCATTTGAAGTGGATTTTTTTTTTATTTTTAGTTCATATTTGTCGCACACACACGTGCGCATCCTCAGTACGAAATTTAATCGATATCGGCTCGGTAGTTTGCGAGACGTCACGAGGAAAGGCGCGAAATGACATCAGCTTCACTTTACTACTTTACTTCTCACAAAGAACACGTCATATAATACATCTACAGGGACACACGATGGGCAGTAAACCCGCTAATAAAAGAGAACCCGTGCTTACGCAGTGACAGCAGTTGCCCAGCTCGTAATCTTCGCTTGTACAGAACGTTGACACTGAAGCGTCACGAAATGAAAGCTTTAACTTGTAAGGGAAGTATTAACTTACGAACGCCAGGGTTCAGGCTGTTATTCGCCCAAGGCCCACCCCAGAGCAGTGCGGGTGGAATTTGTGGTAAATAAAGTGATGGCACTGAGACACTTTTTCTCTTGGTTTTTCGGTTTACCCTAGTGAATACTATTGCACCAGTGCCCCAAATCATTCCTTCACCTACTGTCGAAGCTATAAAACCTCAAAATTGGCAGCGTCATTAAATTACACACTGAAAATTTTGGAAAATTACATTCATAAAGAAATACGGCAGAGTAGTTGTAAATTTAATAAGTGAAGAATTATACACGGTTGCAAAGCGAATTACTGATGCAGTTCATCAGAATGGGCAGGAATTGGCTTCCACAGCTTGGTTTTTAATACAGTCAAAAAGGAACAAAGTGGCTAAACACAATGCTGAAAAAGGAGTCTGTCTAATCTGTGAGACAGAAAATGAATAACTAGTTTTCCAAACCAAACGTATTAAAAATATTGACATATAGGCTATTTACTAACGTGTGTAACAATTATGGGTTTTCGTCACTTTCCTTAGATCCTTCAGATGAGTCACTTCAAATAGGCCACAACCACTTCCTTCCAGATCCCTACCTACTTATCCGTAACGGTCATTCTGTCACATAATTCAACAAAACTTCCAAAAAGCGTCAATAAATTAGTTATAAATCCACCCATATATTCAGCAAAACAGCACAGCATTCTAGAAGCATGCAGCTAGCATCCATTCAAGAAACTCTTAATTTGTTAAATGAGAATTACTGTTGGCATTTTAGAATAGTCGAAGCATGGTGTCGGTAGGTTTTAAGGGAGACGGGGAGTGAGAGATGGAGTTCACATAGAGTTGTGACGTCACTGTATGTGGAACTGGCGACGGCACCCAAAGTGTATGTGATCTGTGTGTTTTGTTTATGTCTGTGTGCCCTTTCTGCTTGTAACCACATTTCAGCCCACTGGCTGCTAACAAATTGCACATCTGTCAAAGCGAAAGCGCCTCACAGCATCTACTGATGCGTGCATACAAGACCTCTAAGTGCGTATTAGTTTCACAAGATTTTTATTATACGAGCAATACTGAACGCGTTAGCTGAGAGCAATCTTCCGCTTAGCATCACATCATTGTACCTTAATTTCCTATGTTTGTTTTTATAACTGCGGTTGGTTCTTTTTGAGCACATACTAATCAGAGTAAAAATGAAAATTCAGACTTAGAGCTCAACTCGCATCTTTCACTGCCCACATGAATTTTCTAACCCTTTTCCCGTTGGTTATCTCCTACAAATAATGCACATCATGTAAATACAAAGGTCATTCAAATGAAAACACGAAAAATTATATAAAGTGACTTATTTCAAAAATACAGTACAATTACTTTAGGGGGGACCGGGTTTAGTTGTCTACACGGGTAAGTTGGCACAACGCTTATATCTCGCCTCGCCTTTGTAAGAGTTCAACACCTGTGAGGCAGTATGAAGAGCTACATCTTTCATTGGAGGGACGTTAGCTGACAATGTGCTGAGAGCTGTATTGGAAGCAAAATTTCGTTGTGTGTGTTTTGCAGAGCGCCTGGTAATGACGACAGTTTAGTAAATATGTATTATTGAGAAGGCTGATAGGGTTTTATCTTAACGAAAGGTAGTAGTTACATAGGATACATGTGACAATATGACTGATAAGTAACATTGTTTCTTGTGCATTTAATCTCAGAAGAAACTGACCTCAAAACTGAAAGTTAGTACTGGGTATAGTTCGCACACCTGCTACGGGGCAAGTTGGCTCACTGTGCGAACTTACCCCGCGGCCAACAGTGCAACATTGTGTACGCTTCTTACTAATTTCGCCATTTAAGTTTTGTTTTAGGAAATATAATTATGCCAATATCGTGCAAAAGTAAATCTGAAATGGCAAACGTTGCCCCAGATACAGTTCTTCGAGCCGTTAGGTCAGCCAGAATAGAAAAGAGGTCGATTAGAAATGTAGCAAGAGGTTCTGGAATCCCATTTCTCTCCAACAACATATTGCAGCAGAGCTTTTAAGAATGATATACGCGGAATTTCACAGAATCCGACCTTCAGTATTGAGTACAAGAAAATTCGCCACTTGAGTTCACGTGTATGGTGAAAGTGAACACGGAAATAAACCAAAAGTGTTCCGTAGTTTTATTTTTGATAAATGGATCGTTACATAAAACAAAATGTCCTTACATCTTTCACCACATTTCTCATCAATTCTTAAAATTAGGATAAGTGTAATTTCTGCGCTTATGTTCAGTGATGTTGATTAAGAAAACTCAGAGAATCAATTGTAAAGGGCATCAGACATCTACTATGACTTGTCTGCCAGGGAGGTGAGAAAGTTTTCATTTGAGTAAGCAGCGGCATTAAATATAAAGTTCTTCGAAGGCTCGAGGGATACAAAAATAGCAGGCACAGAATGGTTTACAAAGTTCTTGAAAAGGCATTAAGACTCATTCACTACGCAAAGCTGAGGAAACACGCGTCAGTAGAGCTTCAAGTTTAACAAAACTGATGTTAGTGCTTCTTTTTACAAATCTGAAAGAACTGTTTGATCGTCTGCGGCTTGGTTCGGGCGACATATGGAACATGAAAGAAACGGATATAACAACGGTGCAGATATCTGGCACAGTTATTGCGCGCCGTGGTTGCAAATAAATAGGGTGACGTCCCCTGAACCGGGAAAATCAGCAACTTCAGCCCTGGACGTTTCAGCGACAGGAAACAAAGTGCTGCCGTTTTTTATCTTCCGCAGGGCGAAATTTCGTGCCCATTTCTTGAATGGTGCTCCTGCATGTAGTCAAGGTGCTGGTACTCATCCAGGATGGATGAAGGCGGAACATTTTGTGATGTTTGTGGAACATTTTGTTTCCCATGTGAAACCCTCAAGAGAATGACCAGCAGTTCCCTTTGGGGAGTCATGATTCGCGTTTGTCAGTTGCTGCATTCGATTACTGTAAGGAAAACGGCCTGACAATTCTCTCCTTCCCACCTCATTGTAGTCACAAGCTGCAGCCCCTTGATAGGAGTGTCTGTGGGCCACGACACCTATGTCAGTCGTGCATGTGAAGCGTGGATCATAAAACACGCAGGAAAAACGATGACCATTTACGATTGATCTGAAGTTATCAACATGTCTCTCAACTTTACAGCTACTCCTGCAAATATCGAGGCTGGATACCTGGCCGCTGGAATTTTTCCCTACAACAGAGATATCTTTGTTGATGAGGAGTTTCTGTTTTCCGATGTAAGACAGACCAGCTCCAGTCACAGACACTGCAGCATCGAGCTGCAGCAACGGAAACATTAAACATGATGGGTCTGCAGGACCAGACCCTTCAAGAATTCATTCTCCCGAACCAGGTCCTTCCAAAACAACACCTGCCGAAACAAATCCTTCCTCAAGCACGTCCTTGACTCCTGAACTTGTCCGTCCTTTTCCTAAAGCTGCAGACAGGAAAGCAAGAGCAAAGGATAATAGAAAGGAAAGAGGTACAGCAATCCTGACTGATATGCTGGTGAAAGTACCCTTGCGAGATATGCAGAAATAGAGACGAGTGACAGAAGGAAAAACACGCCAGAAGGGAAGCAAAAGGTGCATTTTGATGACCCTGAAAGAGAATCAAAGAGCAAGAAAATAGTAAGGAAAATTCAGACGGATTGCTCAGACAAAAATGGTGGGGAAACATTTTGTTTGGTTCGCATGGACAGATACCCAAATAGAGTAGCGGGGGAAGTACGGATTCAATGCACCCAGTGCCAAATCTGGGCCCATGAAAAAAGCACAGCTGGCGTTTCCTGGGGTATATTTTTCCCAACTGCAAGTGGGATGTATCAGATGAAAATTTCTGAAGTTTTGTGGACATACAAGTATATTTCTGTACTGTGTTTCATTTCGCAATGTAATTTGTAATGTTTGTCTTTAGTCTTGTATGGATTGTAAATCACTTTCAGTATGTTGTGCAGTTACATATTTTAGCATCACTTATGCTGCCCCAGAATATTTTTCACAATAATAATAAATCAGGCTCTACTATGTGCCAACTTACCCCATATATGGGGCAAGTCGGCACACGTGCAGAGGTTAGAAAACGTTCCTTTTTCTTGGATTAGTTATTGAAATAACTTCTTCATTATATTTTCTTGCATAGTCTAAGAATGACTAGTGTCACCAGTACCATTTTCTTTTTTGTATCATTTGTATGAAAATTGTAAAAAATTAAGAAGTGAAAACTGTGCCAACTAAACCCGGTCTCCCCTAATCTTCAAGGTAGTCCCCACCACGTTCTACACACTTTGTCCAACGTTGCATTAAGGCATAAATTCCTCGGGAGAAGAAGTCTTTTGGTTGCTATGCCAGCCACTCTTTCACTACCTCCTTTACCTCTTCATCCGATCTGAAGTGACTTCCACGTACAGCGTTTTTTAGGGGCCAGAAAAGGTGAAAACCGCTAGGTGCCAAGTCTGATGAATATGGCGTATGGTGTAACATCTCCAGTTTTAGATCCTGAACCTGTCTGACGGTATGAAGGGCTGTAGAAGGCCGGACGTTGTCATGCTGCAAGTGCACTACAGAATACAACAAACCACGGCGTCTTCTTTGAATTGCAGCCTGAAACTAATTCCAAAACACGTCACTGTACTTTCACTGTTCATAAACATAAAGCTATGTCGGGATATTTCATATTACGAATTCTATACAATTTTTCTTGTTTTCATTTGAATGTTTTCCCAAGTACGTCAAAATTGCTTGTGTTCAGAGCATTTTCATAATCGATGCACAGAGTGCCAGAAAACGTCTATAACCTGTCATCAGCTGAATGTAACATCTCAAGGTTTGGACGGATGCTTTGTGGAAAACGACTGGAATTGCTTTCACAAAGAACACCACACACACTTGGTTTATTTATATGAAGTACCAGTTTCTGTGATGTGTACTTTAAAGCGGCCTCACCATGAACTGTCGCAGTATGATACAGTTAAGACCAAATTATGCTCTCGTGGAATCAGTGGCTTTCCGCGACTTCGGCTCAGGTTTTCGGCCACAAAGTGGAGTATTGTTATTACTTAAACAATTGGTAAAAGAAAAGGATTTTATGAATAACATTTCGTCAAGTGCATATTTTTCACAATCTTTTGCCAACATAAAATGCTGGCTGATGTAAAATAACCCTGTAACATAATGTCATACTATCCATTCGCAATTTTGCGCTGATTTATAAGTACAACTAACAACGCAGGCCGTGTGCGTGTAACGTAACACTGAGGTGCCTTCGTGCAAATATTTTTGCCGTGGAAAAGCAAAGAATATTACATATTCTGTCTGTGTGTCTGTAGCCTTAGTTATCCAGCATACAATGCGCATGCGCCATATTTTTTTGTCATCTGTGACCTGTCCTGCTTTAAAATATTTTTCCACATTATCTCATGAACGGCACGATTTTCGGGAAAAAGTTGTTGAACATAAAATGTATGTTTTGATTTTGTCTACAACATCTGAAACATTTCTAATTCTCAGAAGAGTTCAGCGAGTTATCGTAAATGTACTTAGGTCTTCAAGTAAACTACCCGTTATTCTTGTCAGATTTTAATGAAACTTGGACTTCCTCGATAGATTCTATAAAAATACTCAACTGTCAAATTTCATGAAAATCCGTCCAATGGACCCGAGTTGTTTCATGCGGACGGACGGAAGGATGGAAGGATATGATGAAGCAAATAATCTCTTTTCGGAATGCAAAAGCGCCTAAAATGGATTTTATGGCACGTCGCAGAGAGTATCATGGCGTCCATGTGTTCCGTAAATTGACAAGGCTTCCAAATGTCTGCTCTGAAGGGCTGGCACTCTTTCGAGCCCATACATCTGACATGTTGGCAAATATTTGTTCAGCTAGTTTGTTTTTCACAAACATATAATTACGGCGAAAACTCTTTGACATATCAACAAAAATACAAAAATCTTCAGAATAATCACACTATCAGAGCATCAATTGCAATATTTTAATTACAAGGAGCTCCGGGCAGTATTCATGACGCCTACTCTTCCGCCTGATGAAATAAAATAGCGCCACTGTTTTCTCGCCGAAGTTTGTGACGGTATACCGAGACAGGCGGCAAAACCAAATACAGTTACTGCTTTAAACCCATAAATTTAGTTAAAATAATGACAGATGTTAAGCACAGCTAAGAAAATATTAGAAGAAAATTTAACACAGTGGTAGTGTACAGTATACACAAATAGAATTTAACACGTGTGAGTGAAATATTCCTCAACTTTTTGCATTTCTTCTCAATAACTTTAGGAACAGGTGACATTACCCAGAGCTGTATGCTGTATTATGTTCTTACGTTCGGTGTTCTGTTTAAAATGCTGATAGCATTTTGCAACATATTCTTAAGACTTTTTAGCAGCATTCTTTTCGCAGAGTTCAAGGTCCTTATTTTCACTACCACTTTCGACTATAGCCACATTATACAGTACTGGGTGTAAAATTTTTTCCACAGCCATTTTTTCAAGTCTACCATAACACCCGACCTTCTCTCAGCTACTTTCACGAACATAAATATTCTCTTTATACGCTGATAAATCTCATCAAGAAATTAACCTGTCCAGTAGAATACATGTATACTGTGTAAGTACAAAAACATGGCACCATACTGGGTATTGTTTAATGCTTATCAACACATCTGTGTCACAGAAGTCTGTGGCAAATGGCGGCTAGCAGGAGTGGTGTTACACCGAGAGTTCCCCAGTGTCAGTATGATATGGATTTTCTGATTGCAGGCTTTAATGGCTGAGAGTGATCTTGGCCTTATATAACGGGGCACTATATCAGGGTTCGACTGCATACAAATTTCATCGCTTTAAATATCACAAAATTACGCCGTGTATATTTGTGGATTTCAATATTTCAATTCTTTTAACATTTAAAGGAGGTTCACGAAACTCCGTCCGCACGTTACGTCACTGGACGTATCTACATGCCCTAGCTTAGCTTCCTACAGTTGGTAATAACAATATGGGGGACGCACGAAATTGTAAGGCGCAAGCAACACAGCTCTATTTTCTTTATGGTCATGAAGTAGGTCACAGTAACAGATTTTAAAAATTATGCAGTTTATATTATTGTCATATTTTACTCTATATGTGCTAAAACAATAAGAAGGCGCCTAAGTGAATATTTTATTTACTTCTCAGTTTGATGGCTATGTTTAACATAGATCACTGAAACTAAAGAACTCCACTGAGAAGATTCCTTGATAGGATGCTAAGAGGCCTTTAGCCAGTCAAAATATTCCACACATTTTATGCAAAAACTGGGATCATCACCGTGCTTACAACACCCTGCCGCTCGTCCCTGTCTCGAGCCAGGCAAATCCAGCCCAAGCCATCCCAACCTGCTTCGTTAAGAACTATTTAATATTAATCCTCCCATCAATGCCCAAGGTTCCAGGCTGCGGGCTCTTACATTCAAACTTTCCCACAAAAACCTTTTTTCACCTCATATCTCGCTTATGAGGGCCACATGTTTCTCCCACCTCATCGTCCTTGAATTGATTATTCTAATGATATTTGGTAAGGAGTAAGAATCATGAAGCTCCACAATACACAATTTTCTCGACCCTCCTTTTATTTCCTTCCCTGTAGGTCCAAATATTCTCGTCAGCACCCTGTTCTCGAAAACCCTTTGTTTATATTCTTCTCTCAATGCGAGTGGTCGAGCTACACACCCATAAAAGAGGCAAAATTAGTTCTTTGTGTCTTCTAGTCTTCAGGTTTTACATAGCAAAGGGCAAGAAAAATTCTTAAATTAATTTTAGCAAATACACGGCTAAATTAACCTTTTAACGCCTAGCGGTAACTTAGGTACCACCAGGTTAACATTAAAAAATTCTACGTGGTGCTCACATTGCGTTTGTGTTTTGTACGGATCTCAGAACAAACAGCAACTTTTGCCTTATAAAACATTAAGAGACTGGTTTTTATAACCGAAGTGTAGAGTGTTTACAGCGCGGTACGCACTGAGTCCTTATGTAAAACAGATGGGCTTCGTCTTTAAAGGATTAATCTGGTCTTAACTTCCATTCAAGGCCACTTTGATTTGTTAGTGTAATTACCAAAAATATTAATTTGCTTCACTTTCGATCGAGTCGTGTAATTTGCTTCACTTTCGACTGAGTCGTGTAATTTGCCTCACTTTCGATTGAGTCGTGTAATTTGCTTCACTTTCGATTGAGTCGTGTAATTTGCTGCACTTTCGATTGAGTCGTGTAATTTGCTTCACTTTCGATTGAGTCATATAAGATTATTCTGCTTAAATTAACACTACAGGAGAACTTATTTTTCATATTTCATTTCTTCTGTGTTTTCCAGAAGTCGTTCTTCTTCCAGTTGTCAGCGAATCACCAATGATATGTGAGTCAATATCAATGTATTATATATCAGTAAATAAACGGTTCAAAATTACACAGATCTTCCAAGAACATTACATTTTATTTTCGAAACAGGACTTTTGAAAGTATAAATACTTATTACATCTGCAGCGAATGAGGCCTCAGAAAGAAACACACTAACAACGTAAATCAGACAAGAGCAACTTCACTGGCACGGTTTGTTTTGTAAAAAGGAACACAGTTGACGTTGGACGAGGTCCAAAAGGCGGCGACATGCATTATGACTGGCGGGAGCGGTTTCATATTTTGTGACTGTTACAAACGTTAGACAGTAATGTAAAATGTGGGCCGAGATACGACATAGATATGGCCTGAATTCATGAAATTCAATTGACAAAGAAATAGTTGGCGCACAGTTGTTTTAGACACAATTTAACCTATTGCAGATTTCGGTTTTGTCAGTGAGTTTATTAGGCATGTAACACTGGACAGACGAAAAATTTATTGAAAGTTGTAGTGGAAAACCCTGAAAGAAAGTTAACACTGTGAGAGGTCAAAAGTTTTATAGTGAGTTGTAAGTGGAATGTAGGCAAGTGAATTCGATTCATCTGGTTCAGAATATTTATCAGAGGCGTGATCTTTAAATATTGTCATAAAATTCCGGCTTTTATAATATTTGTAAAATTTCTTGATCATCCGAGCAATTACCAACTTGTCAGGTCGAACTCTGATGCACGAAACTGATCAGTTGTTTAGAAACAATATTTTAAAATACTTTAATCACACTTCTGCTTCAATAGAAGACAGGGAACTTGCTGCTCACATGGGCGTGTGTTAACTTCTCGAAACGGACTTAGTTAATTCGGTAATATTTACTTCGCAATGTAGTCACTCGAAGTACTTGAATTTAGGTTGTTACTTCGTTAATTTTGCCGATGCCAGTGGCCGCGCGGTCTAAGGCGTAGGTCTGCGGCCTAGAGTTGGTGGGAGCGTGGGTTCGAATCCCGCCGGGAGCATGGATGTTTGTCTGTTGATCGTTTGTGTTGTCAGGTAGAGGTTTCTGCGATAGGCCGATCCCTCGTCCAGGGGAGTCCTACCGACTGTGGTGTGTGTGAGTGTAATCAAGTAAAAAACACCCTCTATACCTACTGTGAAGAAGTAGGTAGAAAAGGGAAGGACTACGAAAGGAAACTTTGTTAATTTTTGTGTTGTTGCTATTATTATTATTATTATTATTATTATTATTATTAGTTTGACACTGATTATTGCTTTTGCATTAGAGTTTAGACAGTACGTTTCTTCTCAGGATATAAATGACTTTTTTCACTTCACTCAAAAAAATTTCGAAATATTACTATTCATGTAGTTAATGCAAGTGTGACTGTCTCTCTTTAGCCCAGAGTCGGTGCCTGGGATCAATAAACAAGACGTTAACATGAGAAAGACGTAAAGATGATGGAAAAGCGACACATGTTCCCCGTAATACGCGATATGAAAGCCCAGAAGGAGAAAAAAGTCTGTAAAAAAGAAGGTTATATAATCCACTGCTTTCAAAGTAAAAAAAAAAATAATGTCTTTGAATATTAGATCCAAAAAAGACCGTCTTATGATCAGGCCGCCTTGTGATCAGGCCGCCTTGTGATCAGGCCGCCTTGTGATCAGGCCGCCTTGTGATCAGGCCGTCTTGTGATCAGGCCTATTTAATGTCTGCCTGCATCCGCTAGACTTTGTTACTGTTTTACTGTTCTGTGATAATTTATGTGGAAATGAAACACTTTAATTCAAAGATGTTGTTTTGTTTCCTGATACAAAATACGATACAAATTTCTCGCTCAACAGAAGTAACAAACACTGAATTTACTCGACAACGGATCGTTGGGAGAATACTCCGGCTCGCTATTGTGTCCTCGCAATGTAAATGGTGAAAAAGGGCACAAGATAAGGACAGAGTCTGCCGATACCCGAAAGAGCTGTTCCAGGAAGTCGATAACACATTCAGCGCTACACATGGAACTAACACCCGCCCCGGGTAAAGGACTTCACACTTACAAATCTACTTGCAGTACAAGGAATGCCGATGCGCGACTATCAGCACATGCATGCCTGCATTTCGTAAGACGCTGGGTATGTGAACTCAATTTATGCTTCCGAAATTATAATTTAACAATACCTAACTGGCTTCATGGATCCGAATACACCATAATTGAAATTACGCATTAAGTAACTACGAACACATTTATTCTTCAGAAATAGGGCTCAAAGTACCGGCCAAAATCTTAATATCAGTATTTCGGTATTTAAATTTATGAAACCGGGATACTGGTGTTAGAACCGGTATTCCAAAAGAAACAGCGCTCTGCAATTCCAGGAAAGGTAGGAGGTTGGTTGGTGCGTCTTATCTTGGTGATAAGCATGTCATGACTCGCCGTCACACATTGTTGTTACAAAACTACCTCGCTAACAGGAAAATATTTTTAGATTTTTATAATACAACAGTCTATGAAATTATTCATTAACATGCAATATTTACTTTTTCTTTTGTGTGCAACGAAATGTCTAGCAAACCAGAGCTAATTTTCACGACGTTTTCTTGTTTCCGTTACATTTGTATTGCCTATAACAATCCCTCAGTTGCAAATTCAGTAATATTAATGATTTATTGTCTTTGATTTTATAATCTTTATGTAAATAAACCACAAAAAATTATTTTTTTAAATTAGTACCGAAAAATTGGTATTTTTGTATTTATACTGGTATTTGAATACTGGAAAAAAATGACCGGGATCCCGGTATTGGGGATCCCAGGATCACGGTGTTGTAAGCCCTATTCGGAAGCCAACAGCTGCTCACCTGCTTACGACAATTCCCAGATTTTACGGAACTCGACAGACCATTACCGCGTTCACAACAACTCGCCTACGGTTTCCATCCCGACCCAGATAAACGCAGTCAAAGCCCCTACATATCCTTCTCTTGAAGATCTGTTTCAATATTATTCACCCATCTATACCTGAGTCTTCCCGATTCGCTCCTCTCCTTTAAGTTTTACTACCAAAGCCATGTGCGCATTTCTTCTCTCTTTCTTCAGCATCTGCTGAATGTTTAAGACGCTACAAATGAAAATATTTATTTATTCCTAGTCCAACCAGGACATTGTGACTATTTACGTTGTGCTCCTTTGATGTTTATGGGTCGTCCCGTTATAATGACACTTATACTGTTCCTCAAGGCAGTGATGATACCATGTGGCGGTAAACCATCGCTAGACTGAGCCATTGTATACGGCAGTTAAGATTACATGGCACACGCCCAGAAACCAGATTTCATCTTTCGACGAAACCGACGAGTCCATGTGACTCGGCGAGGGCGACATTTCAGCCGACTACTGGCAGCCGAGGTGGGCGGGTCAGCTGGTAGTGTACGTGTTGTGCTGAAAAGGCTATGTTCCGCGGTCGTGCTAGGCTGCTGGGTACCCACTCTATTCTCCTGTTGCCCCTTCACTTCCCCTCCCAAGTGTCGCCTTGTGCCATGTCATCTTAATTGTGCTCTACCTCGCGACAGTCAGTATGACTCATATTCCCACAGTCAGCGGCTGCAATTTAGGCCGAGTCTTTCTGAAGCTGATATCGACCAAACAAATTGTTAACAAATTGCCCTCTTCTGGAATGTGATGCCATATATAGCGTAGAAACTCGACATGTCGGAGGACGCACTATATCGATCTTCAGGCTCTGACGACGGAGCTAGTATGTTCCAACAAAAACATCGATGGATTTTTACCAGACTACACGGCGTCACAACCCAGAACACGACAATCTACATACTTGTTATCGCAAGACCTAAAATACTGGGACCTAGGACAGGCAGTAGGATTAGGCTGGGCAAGACTCTACAAAGAAGAGCTTTATACAAACACAGACTCTCCACGAATTACGACGTGCTTCCGTTCAGACGCCCAACAATTAAGTCGACGTAGTATGTCGGAAATACTTTGTACGTACATCGACTGCCACTGCCATGGTTCATGACAGAAATATTAACAATAAAATTAGTGGATCAGACACCCAAATAGAGCATCGCGGTAAACACTGACAAACGAAACGGACAAAGGAAAGCCAAGACACAATATCGACTCGTACGTATGCGCATTCCATCGACCAATCACGGGGCTTGCCTATTGTATCATGATCATAAGTATGATTGGTGGTAAGGCAGGAAGCGTCTGTAATTTAAAAATTCAACGATTTTACCTGGACCCAAACGATGATTAAACGCTACGCTAAGGACAGAACATTTGACAACAAACTGGAATATATTAAAAGCACTAACTTTCTGCTAATTTCTCATTTGCTTGCAATTCTTTATTCCTCACGCAAAAACGTAAATACTTTACCGATTCATGTGGAAATAACACTTGTTCTGGTCCGATCTGAAAAATCCCGCTTTATACGCTTTTCGCCATGTGCAGGAAGTTCGGTTTGTGCAGTTTCACTCGATTCTACCATAGTTTTCATAATTAAATATCATGAATAGAAAACCCCCTTCCTGCAAAACTTGTTTCATATTTGTTTTTATCTATACGTGAGAAAATAAACCATGGCTAGAACTATGTTTCGGAGACAAGCATACTCGTATATTGCAATATGTTTTCGCAGCAATGAAGGCTACAGTGTTCCCATTCCTTTTCAATAGACACGCGTTGCGAATGCCAATATATCTCACACGAGAAACGGTAGGAGAATGCAGGAACAAAGCTGGACTCGCACAACAAAGGCAGCATACAAAAAACTGTAAATTCTTCATCGCAAACTGAAGTAAAATATTACTAACTTAAACTAGGTACATGAAATACACTTCGCAAAAGAAAACAGTAAATGATTAAAACACACTGTGGATTTTACAATAACATTTTAAGAGACCTGAACGAGTTTGTGTGTAGGATAAGTAGGCTATTATTAAAAGGAGGTGCAATTTAAAAAGTCACAGCGTAGACCAAGGAAATAAAAGTCATAGTGAGAGATACAAACTAAAAGAAATATATGTAAATAATATAGAACTTAAGATTACACTTTTATTACCAACATGTAGATTAAAACTAATACAATGGACTTGCACTGCAGAAAGCTGGGTGTTAGCAGGCACATCCCTGCAACTCTACAAAGTAATTCAACAAATAAATCATATTACTGTTCTTTCGTTTTTAATTTTATAACATAATTTTTAGTTTGTGTTCAAGTAATTTAAATACATAAAACTGTAAAACTTGAGATCCGTATTTATTGTAGGCCAACCGCCGCTGCAAGTTGTCTACTGTTCTTGCCTAAACGATTAGAACGCTTATAAAGTCTTATCTAAAGCCGAAACATGAAGCTGAATACCTGTAATAAACTATACCAGTTTTGACGACTATATTAAATTTACCGTTGTGAATTGTTTATTTATGTAAGTACAGCAAAACAGGATGAAACAAATTAAAGATTAAACTCAGAATTCCTTTAGTTCTCTCCATATAAATAATGCATCCATTCACTCATTCATTCATAGTCACGCATTGTGCCATAACTACCAGCCTCTTTCATTACAATCAACAAAATATGCACCTATTTCTAAGAGAAGTCTAGCTATTTGCAATGCGGCAAACTCGGTTTTGTAATGAATAAGGCGATCTACGAAAGAAAAAAAGGGGAGGGTGGGAAAATTTTATAATGAGGAAGTTTATATGAGATCTCCTCTACAAATATCATGGTGACTGAGGAAAGACACGGTGTGCAGGCCCCCAGGGCACATGAATTTCATGGGAATACATACAATGCTTTCAGTCAGAGAAAAAGCAGAGATGAGACTGCTAGTTGGTCTTAGGCTGTGTGTGATAGATAGATAAATAAATGGACGTTGAAGGGCTGGATATAATTGTGTGGGATGAATTTAATCTCTCTCAGGATAAAAGCCAGCAGCGGGCTCCCGTAAACACTGTAATCAGCAACCGTGTCCTTAGAGATGCGACGGATATCTTCACCGACTGACGACCTATTAGTCTGTCAAGACCGCATATAGCCAGCCGTCCATATTGACGTGCACCTAAACTGCCGCTTGTCTGGAAGCAGTCTGTAGGAGGGGGCCATTTGCAGTTCCGGGGATTCTTAGAACTCAGTTCACATTAAGATCAATGATTGGATATGAGCTATCCTTCAAGTAAGAAGGCTATTTTTTGTAAAAAAACAGAGACAAATGACTTTATTTTGTTCATCGTCTATTGATCTAAACTGAGACGTACACAGGACAGTCCACACAATAAGGCATGTTTAAGATATTTAGTATCCTTTTCACTTTTACTAACTGAACAACGCATCTTAGCGACGTTCTGCGAAACGTTCTTCTACGGCAACTGGCCATATCTCAATCAAAGAGCTACTTTTTTTAAGATTATGACGAAGAACAAAGGCCAAAGAAAGAATATTACTTTACGAAGACATATGTCATGGTCAAAGCCCTATAGAGTTGAATTACATAGCCGGTATGGGCCCGACATATATCCGAAGCACTTTGTTAAAATTAAGATGATAGGCGAAGTGCAAAGAAAGCATATTACTTCACCAACACATTACAGCCAGGTTTAGGTAATACTTCGCTGTGATTATGAAGAATTCAGGCACAGGCACAGGCACAGACACAGGCACAGGCACAGACACAGGCACAGGCACAGACACAGGCACAGGCACAGGCACAGGCACAGGAGCAAGAGTGCATTTCTGAGACGAGGTTCAGTAAATGCGGCGCGCGCAGTAATTCATTTCGCTCACGCTCCTCAATAGACAGGACAAGCTTTACACTTTGACGTCGCGTCAACACATATAAGAACTGCCATTTACGTAGTAATGCTCGACAGGAATAAAAACTAGGCAGCCGGCTCCAGTGATTCCTGAAAATACGAACACAGTTCAGGATTTTAATATTTTCCATACCGTGCTGGTTGTTCGAATTCAAGTACATAAGACCAAGTCCAACACAATGTATAGACAGTGTATTACAATATTAGAAGTATCATTTAGAGTCCAACATGTTTCGCTGTGGTCTTCGCGATCATCAGGGACCCAGTTCTCTTAAAGGAAAACGTTACGGCGTGCTATCTGGTAAAAGTCTAAACACGCCACATGGTATCACTGTGAAAAGTTTAACCTTTTAAAGTCTAGCGGTAACTTTACATACGACCAGCTTTAACATTAAAAAATTCTACGTAGTGCCCACATTGCTTTTATGTGTTTTGTACGGATCTCAGAACAAACAGCAACTTTTGCCTTATAAAACATTAAGAGATCAGTTTTTATAACTGAAGTGGAGAGTGTTTACAGCGCGGTACGCACTGAGTCCTTACATAAAACAGATATGCTTCCTCTTTAAAGGGTTAAAACATGTTGTGTTCAGATGTATAGTTCAAAAACACTAAGAACACGCAATAAAATATGTCCATCAGCAGTGAATCGCTATAGCTGTTTCACAGAGCTACTACGCCTACATCCACCCTGTGAAACAGCTATAGCGATTCACTGCTGATGGACATATTTTATTGCGTGTTCTTAGTGTTTTTGAACTATACATCTGAACACAACATGTTTTAAACTTTTCACAGTGATACCATGTGGCGTGTTTAGAATTTTACCAGATAGCACGCCGTAACGTTTTCCTTTAAGAGAACTGGGTCCCTGATGATGGCGAAGCCCTCACCGAAACATGTTGGACTGTAAATGATACTTCTAATATTGTAATACACCGTCTATACATTGTGTTGGAGTTGGTCTTATGTACTTGAACAGTTCAGGATATTCCCTGTTTTTGTTGGAACACTGATGTAAAGAGCAAAATATGACGATTTTTTAACATTTGGAAATGTCCCCTGAGAAGATTTACATTTTGCAGAGAACCGCAAAGGACCCTAAATTTACGGCCAATTCTTGTACTTATGTGACGATCCCAAATGAAAATGGAATTCACTCAGCGGCTGCCATCGATTCCCGCAATTGCAGTGCGATCCGAGCAGATTCCTGAATATTCCGAGGCCATTCCTGAAGCTGAGAATTAATTTCCAGAGATTCGTGAAATTATGTTCCGACCTCCAGAGAGAGTGTAACTTACGTAGCCACTTACAGCTTCCTTCTGAAGTCACGGCGCAATCCCCAAGGACTCTTTTAAGTACGTAGCGATCCCGGGGATTATAAGACATTCGAAATATTCCCGTACCTGCGCATCGACCTTCAGCGCATTTTGGACCAACCTATCTATTTGAATACATTTGTAAACTCTGATGCTGACCCCTGCGATTATGCCGTTCCCTTTGATCCCTGTAGGTATTTCAGCTTACTGAGCGGTACTATGTGATTACATGCATGCCTACATACATACACGCATATTTACATACGTACATGCGTAAATACATTACTCATATATTACAAATTACGTGCATGAAAAATGTAGTCAGAGCGACAGCAGGATATGCAACAAGTCCTAAAATACCAAATACAAATACACAACACAAAACTGCTACAGGCATTTGACATATAATATTCAATTTTACGCCATATTTAATACATAGGCTGATAATTTGATGGTGACTCATTTTTGATCGTTACAAATTTACCACAGAGTAAAAGTAGTGTGTATTTCAGGATCATCTTAATGGTGGTTTGAATTAAGCTTTTTGCCTCTCATACTTGCGAGTGTAAATGGTAAATTGTTAAATATCTTGATGCCAGCATAAAATTTACTTCTCTCAATAGATGAATGTCTGACGTTTGGTCTATAAACACGTGTTCCTTTCCTACTGAATTTGTTGAATTTCTTTAACTTTTGTGGTGGATATTTACAATAGATTTCATTAATAAAAATATGTGTTCACATAGATGAGGTAATATATCTAATTCTTACACATATTTCTGCATAAATTTCTGGGTTTTGCGTCAATCGTAATTCCAAATTTTTTTCGAGTAAATATTTTCGCTCTAAAATTCCCTGTCCCCAGAAATATTCCATATTATATTATATAGCAGAAATAAACAAAACAGTTTCCTTTGACAGTGTTCATGTTGCTCACCTGAAACATAGATCTAACTACTTAACATGCTCCACTTAATTCTGGAATCAACTGCTTCTAAGTCTGTAAGATAATCCTTTCTAAATTTATTCAGTTTACAACTCAGAATCAACGTAACACAACGCTGTAGAATGCGTGTTCATTTGGGACAAACGCTGCTAGAGCCCGAAATCAATAACATAAAGTGTAGTATTCGAGTAAATTATAATTAATTTAGCCCCTAGTCCCTTTATGAACAGGGATAACTGAGTCATTAGAGAAAATGTAGGCTACGGACTCAATGATGGGTATTAGATTTCCGGCAGAGGCAAAGACTATTGCATTTGCTGCGGTCTCCACACCAGTACTCAGATCCTGCCGTAATCCCACTAGACAGTAATCCGGGCCTTTTTTTGTGGGAGTGTATCTACTTCGAGATTGGATTAAGTTACATCTTAGCGTACGAAACTTCCAGCATTGCAGTGATTCAATTAATTATTTATTTGGGAACGAAATTTCTCTTTGTTATCTAACAATTTAGCTTATTTTGTCTCTCTTTTTTAACTTCAGTTCAGTGATTTAATCATCGTCGGTTTAGTTTACGTGAATCCATATCCTCTCTTGGGGGAGGGTGTGAGCTGTTAACCTGACAGCCAACTGACCTCTGTTAATGTAGAGATTAAGGAGACCTTAGACTTAATATCCTCTCGCCTGTAACTGTTCATGGTGCGGTGCTTATGCGCAATGACTTCACATGCACTTGTCTTTGTACTGAGGACGTTCACAAAGATGTTCCGATAGGTCTAAATTCCGTACATGTTGATCTGTACAACTGTTTGTCCCACACAAATATATCAGTGATAGTCGTAGAATCCAAGGAGATCCCAGATCTAAAGTACAAGCAGAAATCACCCCACTTGTTACCTTATATACGGTTTAAAATAAGTATTTAACTTTCTCGAAGCCCGTTACATGAACTAACATAAAAACATTTACGTTCGCAATTATTTCACCCATATTTCGGTGGTGGAGAATATTTAACGCAATACAGAAACATGCAGCCTCTAATTTAGGTGGTGTGCATATGTAATATGTTTATGTTTTTAGCAGAACAGAAATGAAGTACGTGAAGTCTCAGCGAACTCATTCATAAAACACATGTACTGACGTGGACTACACGATCACACGCGTTCTGTGTCACGCATGAATTGCCTGAAACACATAAACCACTGACAACTACTGGCTACGATAGCAGTAGTACCGGTACCCCAGAGTCTCATTAACTGTACTCTGATCGCCAGCACAATAATGCGATTAAACTCGACACTTGTGTATTTAAATTTCTGCTCTTCTTCCATCTTTGCCTGATATAATAAAAAATGTCCAGTCCACCATTTGTTCAGTTTCGTTTCAGTCCAGTAACTTTGCACTGAAATCACACACTTGCAAACACAGTTTGCGAGGGAAAGGAATCATAAAATACACAATGACAATCATACTGACGCTAAATCATAAAAGCGAAATTCCTTTTAAGGTCCTTGTCTTCAGCTTAGTTGGGCATCTTTCAATTCTGCATAAGTTTTCGAAATAATTCATCTTTCTGTCACTTGGTGGTGCTCACTGGTAGGTGGCTGGATGTATTTCAGTGTCTCTAAGTACGCGATAGCGCAAAACAAAAGAACTGTACTGACGTCTCAAAAAGAGTTTAAAATATCTATCAAAAACTTCGTGTAGCAAAAAACCACGTGGATAAATGCAAAAAAACATAAAATTCCTTCGCAAATTCAAATAACATTCTGGCTAAACTCTACAATCTGACCCCTTCCTGAAATTAATACACCAACCAAATTACGCTCCCAACAAAATACACTCAAAAACAAATATACAAGTCCTATATGTTTCGCAACCAGAGGTGCCATCATCAGGAAGTTAATCAGAACAAAGCAGTGTAAGGCCAACAAACAATTTAGGTGTTTTGTCTCCCTTATTAAAATGATTAAAATATTAAACTTATAAAATACACGAAGTTAACAATCATAAAACTACAGTTGTGTAAATTTACAACTTTGAAGTGAGCCGTTCCGGCTACAAGTTTCGTGCTGTACACACCTATGGGTATGACTCCAAGAGAAGATAGCGGAGTATGTTCCAGGAAAGTGCTGCGGAGGATGTGACTCTTTCACCTAAGAGGGAAGAAGTGATACAAGCATGAACAAAAATGTAACATGACGGCCTTCGAAACTCACAATTTTCCCCAAATCCATTAGAGTGGAAAGAAAGGAAGGATGATAACGTTTCAACATACAACATATAGAGGGAAAGTGATAGGCCCACAATCTTATAATGTTTTAGTTGGAAAAGAGCGTTTTGGGATGCCTAGGTATAAGGCAGGTATATTATTAAAACGAATGTATGATGGACTCATACACCGTCAAATACGCATTATACATTAATACAGGAAAAGCCAATTGGCCTAAGCTTTGTAAGAGGTAATGATGGCGAAAGTTTGTACTTATCCACTCTACTGTAGATGTCTCGCGTGCTAGATATCTTCAAGGGCTTATGCAAATAAACTGACCAACTTGAGGTTCCTGTCCACTGCAACTTTTCACGCAGGTGCAGTCGGCCGCTGTAGGTACGTAGCCCCAGACATGCAGAAGGAAATTTAGGGGAAACGTGAAAACAGTGACTCTCGTTATATCAACTGCGTACTTGAATTTGACGATGCATTTTTCAGTAGCCTAGGATAAAAAGGCTGTAAAGTGTAATACAATCATATCAGAGAAATATGACTCGGAGGTGAAAATTAAATTCAGCTGCTCTGGACAGGATAATTGAGAGACAGTTGTAAACACAACGCTACAAATGGCTGTTCTCTAAAAGGAGAGGCATTTATTGATTAGCAGAATGACTATCTCTTTTCAAAGGGACTCTACTCCATGGTATTAATTAAGTGATTCATACATGACAAAGCTTAAGTGTTCAACAATTAGTTTACGAGTTTTTTAGGCGGAAATGACGTTAGTTGTGGGGCACTTACTTGCAAATTAAATGGAATTGATTCTTAATAATTGCTACTTATCTTGGCCCCCATATTAAATCCAAAATTAAAATTTTCGCAGAAGAGGAAGACAAATTACTGTCACAAAACAGACAAAGCAGCAAGAAACGAAACACAACTCACTGACAAACAACATCAGATAGATCTGTAAGAGCAACAAAAACGACGACGACAGCGATGAAGACACCGACGACGACGACGACGACGACGACGACGACAACAACAACAACAACAACAACAACAACAACACAAAGATCTGTAACAACAACGAATACGACGACGAAAACAACAACAACACAAAAATGACGCTTTGCACAGACGTAAAATCGTAAGTACTAGTTAAACAAAAAAAAAAAACAAACCAGTGTAAACAGCTGCGTAACTTGATACATAGGAACCAAACATAATCAACGTTAGCGAAGACTAAGCTGAAGAAGACACCAGCACAGACGTAGAAATGGGTGTGTTATAATCAACTCTTGTGATAGACACTGTGATAAAGGTCGTTGGTGTATAACCAGGAATAACAATTTTGCGAATACTGATAAAATAACAAACTGCATTATGTTCATGGTGACCAATTTATGTTAAGTTCAACAGTGACAAGAATCTTTTCACCGCCTTGTAAATATCAGAATGACGTCCCCCAAGTGACATCTTGTTTCCAGTCCACTTGTCGCATATATAAACAATTCAAAATTCAAAAGAGACCAATTCCTCATGGCGGCCTCGCAGTTCATTTCCACTAATCTGTGTGTGCAGCATCTGCCTATCGTAAATCGGAGGACCTCACGGCTGAACTGCTATATATTTGCAGTTCTCATAGCAATACCGGCGTATATTAGAATTTGTCACACAGGTAATTAGGTATATTTGTAGTTCTCACAGCAGTAGTGACGAAAGATTTAGTCTTATGCCTCGCCCATCCTACGCGGAAGAAAACAACAATGGATTTTACATTCAAGAGTTAATCAAGTTTCCTACATCGAGTGCAAGGAGAAGAAATCTGCAACGCATAACACATATATCTTATCGAAATATACATTGTAACTACATATGAGTGTAATAAAAGTGTTCAGCTTTTATTTTCGTGCAAGTCGATTTAATATTTTATTTGGAAAACAAATACAAATTTGCTGATTTATGACATTATTTATAATTACTCCTCTTGTTAAAATAATCACTGACAATGCATACTGGGAAAATATAAGCTCGAATTCTCCATAGCTTCCTCTCCTTTTAGTACTGCTTTAAATAATATTTTAGAAGTGACGCCTCCAAGCAATATTACATTATACAGCAGCATTCAGTGCGTATTTTATATAATACACATCTTTGTTACCATACAATGGAATTGCGCGGCTTCTAATGGTACACATTACACAATTTTGTTATTTTAATACATCTATGGTACTTCCTTCTCTTCATTTTTGGCCTTTCCATGACCCATGGGGTTAGTCTGTGGTCTTTCACCGAGGAGTCCGAACTTAATTCCAGACCAGTCCATGTGGGATTTGTAGTAAACAAATAGCCACGTGGACAGGATTTTCTCCGAAAACTTCACTCTTCTGCTGTCAGTGTCATTCTACCAATATTCAGTATTTGCATTTAATTCATCTGCCACTGACGCTACATAATCTTAGCAAGCGAGAACGTCCCTTCCTCCTCATTTCGTACAGTAAGAAGAACTACGAATCGGGCCAGTGGGTCTAGAGTGTTACCGTATGCGCAGGTTCGGTATCAAAAGGGAAATCAATTCTTTCGAATATTCATCACCCGCCGGCATTCTTCCTTTTCTTTATCCCACTCTGTGTCCCGTATCTATCGTATTTTTTTCTGTGTTTGATATTTGTTCGCCCTTTCACCAATCATTTCCCATTTTTCATCCCTTTATGTGAATGCAATTTAAGTATATATCGCTCGTAGTTCCACATACTTTTTTAATTTGTGAAATTATGTACATGTGTTGTAAAATAATGCATAGAGACCATCAGAGGATTAGCACCAGCCACCGAACAATGAGAATAACTGGGTTCATCGCGAGAGCAATATGCGTCGTGTATATTCAAGACGTCTTCCCTGAGATTTGCTTTCTCTGCAAGCACAAACAAATACACCGAGGAAACACATATCAACTGTCTTTTGTGTGTAATAAGTTATGAATAACAAACCATGTGAGGTGGAAATATATTTTGAAAATGTGACAGGCGAATGTTTCGATGAAAGTACACAGCACGTTCTGAGGACTGTCTCCAGGCAGTGATATGTTGCAGGTTTCAACAATGGGTGTTTTATGCGTTGTTATACACATGCCTGCATTGTAAGAAAAAGAGGCATACAATTTCTAAGAGGCCAAAAAATAGACAGTGTTTGTACAATAGCCGATGAAAATTCAACGGTAATTTTTGACAAACCCCAACTCTAACTGCAACTTCCATAGATAAATAACCCTTTCACTGGACCATTACTGAGTGACAGTTTCACATGACGATTTTATTGCATATGCTTGCCCTGAATTTGTTTTTTTTTTTGGAAAAACGTTTATAGAACAGGTATAATAATAAAATATTATAAATATCCCTTTTCCGCAAAAAAAAGATACTTCTCTTCCCTTCGTTATATTTTAATCCTGCTTTATGCGTAATTTCAGGTCCCCGCTACAGTGTAAATAATATTTGGGCTCTTTCGGGATTTTACGCAGCGTAGAAAGGTATTTTCGTACCGACGTTTCGGGACAATATATCGGCTCCACCTTCAAGGGCCAAGCAATCCCTTGAAAATGGAGCCCTTATGTTGTCCCAAAATGCCGGTGAGAAACTATCACGCTACGCTGCATAAAATCCCAGAAGAGCGTATATACCTTTATCCTGTTTTATTTTATTTTTTTCCTTTAAACGCATATTAAACATTGACAATCTGGGCACAGCCTTCTTCAGATTGGGCAAAGACGGCCTGATAGCAATACCAACTCGTACAAATATTCAGATAACGCTTATTGCTGCCATCCAGCGGAATGTCGTAAGATGGTCCGAGTTTACTCCATTTACACTGAAACGAAGGACAAAATGGCAAACAAACAAGAAACGGCTTAGAATAATTAAAAAAGAAGTTCTTGGCTGCAATTTGCAAGTAATAGAGGTATTTCCATTTTGAAGACACCAGAACATTTCCTACGTTTATATGTACTTAAATTTTGTGTATAATTCCCATTGTATTATTGCATGAAAGTAAGCAAATACGTTAATCTGTTATTGACGAAAGTTAAGACAACTTTAACTGCGGCCATAAAATCCTGCCATAAATCCCCAATTATAAACCCCAGACATAATATCTCGCACAGGAACATTAACCTCGCTGAAGCCAGTGCTTCACTAATAATACAGTAAATCATATTTATCCTCCTCACTTCCCGCTTCATTAAAGTACATTGTAACAACCTAACCCTAGAGCATTAAACCTCTAAGAATTGTTTCCTACCAGTAAGTTTTATATTCAGCAAAGCAGGATACAAAGCTGGCATTTTCTTTTGAGGTTTACTAGGACGACATTATAAGCCTGGCGTATTCATATTGTGTTCAGCGGAATGCTGGAATTCCCCAAGCGACATTTATGTGTTGCGCTAGGGCATTTCCTACGTAAAAAAACTGGTGGGAATTTTTTATAATTTTATTGCATTTCTTCTATTTTCTTCTTCATCGTTATGCATAATCGGCACTGCGCTGCACTTCACTGATCACAAATTAAAATAACAAATAACAGAGTTTCTGCACATGTGTGTAAATATTTTATTTTTAAATAAGTCTTTATGGTTTAAAACCCTCCATTTCTCTTTTGCATAGGGGTTCCGCAAAGTTCATATTTAGACGCAGGAGTAACACAAATATTAACAGTTTGAAGGCTGCTGTTCAAAGAGCCTCGTTTAACAGCCGAGAACTCAAGTCACGCCTATAGCATTCACTTGATTTATATTTCGTCAATGCGGTCGAAGTTTCGGAACAAAAACTGCATGCCGATCAAACTTCTGGAATAGGGTTTCTTTGCCCTAAGAAGCTTTCACGATCTCACGTTCACAACGTAGCATTACTTCGCTTTCATCCGCCTTTTCGACAATGACAGGTACCCAGCGCACTCAGACACCACAGTAATGGCCCTCTTACGGGGCCTGCCAAAGAAAGTCTACGACCACAAAGTCTTCTAGTTTACTTCGTGAATCCTATGTGTAACATTTAGCAAAAGTCTGTTTCCTAAACTGTACAGCTGGCGTAGGCAGTTTAGGAAAGGGGGTTATACGTGACGTGACAGTATTGAGGGCCGTCTGCAGTGGGATGAGATCGGTGAGAATAGAGGTCAGGCTAGCAAATGTTCCGTGGCGCGATCAATTAATTTCGGGACTGAATTTATTTATCAATAACGAGTTACTCTTCCAGTTAATATTGCCACCCAGATGTAGTCGCCAATATCAGATATCAAATACGGACAAAATCGTGCGTAATCCGCCGAGTAGCTATGGTACACAGCAATTAGCTTTGTCAACATTTATGATGCAATAATTTGCTCCGCTTCAGTGGAAATTTAATTTCACTCCTATCATGTTTCATAACCCTACATTACGAAAAAATGAAAAAGCAACTGGAACGAGGATATGTGTCGTAAGGTCGAGCAGAAAACGAGTGACACGAGGAAATCGCATAAAATTATTGTGGACCTTTGAGAGTCAGAACAGAAGGGCATGAACTGGGTTAATGTGGCTCAGGATAGAAACAAGTGGCGGATTCTTGTGAACATGGTATGAAACCTGGGGCTCCATACAACGTAGGAAATTTCTTGACTAGCTACGTAACTGTTAGTTTCGCAAGAAAGATTCCATTTCATAGTCAGTTAGTTAGTTAGTTTCTTTTTACTCATTCGGTTAGTGAGTTAGTTAGCTAGCTAGCTAGCTAGCCAGTCAGCCAGCCAGCCAGTCAGTCAATCAGTCAGTCAGTCAGTCAGTCACTCAGGCAGTAGTTAGTTAGTTAGTTAGTTAGTTAGTTAGTTAGTTAGTTAGTTAGCTAGGTAGCTACTCGAAAAAATTTTTCTCTTATTTCGGAATACACTGAGCTAAAGAAAATCAGAAAGTTAGTGTGTATCTAAAGTTACTGGGCAGGCTTCAAAAATACGAATACCTTTGCCTTTAATGATTAGGAACTTTATATATCTCTTTCACTCCCGAAATACTCCATTAAAATTCCGACTAAATTTCCACTTACTCTCAGAAATAAACCTTCATGATTCTGTGCTATTTTCAGACACTTCTATCCACCCGTCCCACATATGCGATCTTTCCATTTCTTATTGTAGAACCTTCAATACAACAATAAACAAAACATAGAGAAAGACATTTTCAGTCGGCATAACTGCACACCTTCTTATTTACGAAATTTCTGTCACACGTGTCGCTTGCAAGTTACCACTATTACTACAGTTTACACCACGCGCTCCTTAATAATGAAATTTTACATCTGCATACATCACACAAAATACGACACCAGGAAGACTCAAATTCAAGACGACGGTAAATGCATCGCAAAAAAGAAAGATGAAAAGGATAATACGTCCCCCTTACACATTTTCCAGTCAAACACAAAACATTTAATGAGAGAAACTCATAAAATACAGCAGATGGTACTAAAGCAAACAGAAGGAAGCATAAAAAATTAGATCAACATACCAAAGAAAGATCAGCTACTTAATGACTGGGTAAACCACTTTCAAGGAAAAGAAACAAGTGAAAAATTGAAATACTGCAGAAGTTTAATATAAAAGTAATATAAAGTTTGGAGTACAATTTTGAATTTTACAAGTAGACTGCTCTACGAATTAAATGCTTTATATGACTTCCGTGTAATGACACGGGATCTTGTAAAAAAATAAAATGATTGACACAAAATTTAACCCTTTAAAGACGGAACGTATCTGTCTTATATAAGGACTCAGTGCGTACCGCGCAGTAAACACTCTCCACCTCGGTTATAAAAACCAGTCTGTAAATGTGGTATACGGCGAAGGCTGCCGTTTGTTCTTAAATTTGTACAACACACATAAACGCAATGACAGTACTATGTAAAATTTGTTAATGTTAAACCCGGTGGTACACAAAGCTACCGCTAGGCTTGAAAAGGTTACCTGACTGTCTGTTTACAACCAAGACATGTAGCAGGAATAATATCGGAAATACAAAAGAGTGTATGTACAAGTGCCGCCTGAAGGTCTATGTAGTGTATATTTATTTAGAGTAAGAGAAATCTCACTTAAATTTTGCATCCACAATAAACCTGATTAAGGCAAACGGTATTTTGTGCATTTCAAATATAATTACACATATTATGGAAGATTCGATGCATTTAGTTGAACAAAATTCTCTAGTAAATTATGTACCGACATATTTCTATTCGTTAATAACATGTTCTGTTTGTGACAAGTATTTCTTATTCGACAGCTCGTTGCATGTCACAGTCGGTACTAAATGTCAGCAAAATGTTTATTCACACGAGAAATTAAATAAGAATTTACAAGCATAACTTACTGAGCAATTTTTCCTGTTCCACAGGTTCTACCTTCTACGTATCCAGCTGCAGTACGTAAATGTCATAAATTACTTGCACTTCTGTACCTTTAGTGTTCAGATACGTCATTAGACGGCTACTTTTACTTAATGTCTAAAAAGGTTCAGAATTTTGCCCCACTTTTTTGGGAACTTTGTGCCTTCGTGTGCCAAATCGAAATCTCAGAGATATTACTTTTTATTGTTGACCCCAAACTTCGCAATGGTTTTTCCGCTGTTTCCAGCAATAGGGATAGTTTTATATTCAATGGAAAGTCTCTTTTGCCTAAGGATTTTTAAAATTAATTATAGTAAATACTGGTACTAGAACTTTGTGTTCATATTGTTGTTTTTTCATTACTTTTCATGTGTTAGGTTTTGGGTTAGTTATTTCGTATATTTTTTATGCTCCTGTGCTGTTCCTGTAGTTGAACTTTATTTGTAGTGTCATCACAATGATAATAAAGAATGTAATAATTATTATTAATTGTTTTTAAAATTTATTCTTGTAAAAAACTTATATAAATAGCTGCACAGACTCCAAACACATTAAATACGTTAACTATTACCCAAATACTCGCATTTTTGTCTTATTTGTAATTATTTACTTCCAAACAATAGCACGCATATAATTTGTACTTATGTTCCATAACCGTAACTAGCTCCAATGTTTCACAAGTTAAGCCCTCCATTTTGACACACATAAAAATAACCCACTTCAGACTAGTTGTTATTTTATGTTATACAAAAATATTCCCATTAATACTTGCGCATTTTTCCCAAGACCTATAACCAGCATCATTCTGGGCCTCTAAAATGAGTGGCGCTAATGGCGTTCATGTCACAAAAGTTTGCATATCTGTCATTTTGTTATAACTGAGTGCAGGAAATCAAACACAACGGCGTGTGTGCGGTCTCTGCTTGCATTGCTGTTATTCCAGTTTTCGTGAAAATCAGTCTAGTGGAAGTCTAATGGAAAATCAGTCTAATGTAAGGAAACACAGAGACAATGCTGATCTGAAAAGCGTAATTAATTGCTTTCCTTTTTATGAAGTAAACTTCCTTACAAATACTAAGTAAAATTTTGTAAGTAGATAATGTGGACGAGATTCTTCTACAATTACAAGTGTATCCGCTTTATAAACAGCCAGAATATAAATTATTATTAGTACTGTAGACAGCCAGTATTTTTCTCTATGTTACTCACATACAAGTACTTATTTACGGTAAATTTAACAACTGTGGCATATAATGGTATCTAAGATGACTGTAAAGGTGAGATAAATGTATATAACAAAAGAAATTGCGCAGAAGAAATATATCGAATTCTAATTGGTGTCAGAAGTCCGATATTTGCCCAGAGGTTCTGAGGTTCCAGAGGTTGGCACTGCTGCTTCTTTCTCCGAATGTTTCACTCACTGTAAGGCAAGTGTGGTGTTCTTTCCCATCTTCAAGGACATCAAATTAACAAAGACCACCCCATTATACATACATTTCAGTTAATTATTTAACAATAAGCCAAAAATTTGATACTATATTATCTGAAATATGGCCAGCATTCTGCAATAAATCATAAAGAACACAGACATAAGAGTTGTCTCCGTTGTCATCTTTTTTTGCTTCTATTCCGACTTTTACCCTTCCTGGGTCTTCGAACTTGTTGTCCGTCTCAGTGTAATTCCAAGAAACCTTTTAGAAATAATATAACCTTACTCTCCCTCTCCATCTAGATGCAGTGGACACTGATCCCTGCTGTATTTCATTTTTTGCCTCAAAGGAAAATGCATGAAGTTCCTTGCTCACAGTATCATCACTCACTTTATATAGGCGACTCAATCCTGAATTCTCTCAGCGTACATTTCCGTAGTTTCTATGCTGAAATTTGAGCGTCTTCTTACCAGTTTCCTAGTCTGAACATGGCCGTGCGTATACGTGATGTTAAATGCAAAGGAAATTGTAAGAGTATAAAGAAGACAGTCTCGAGGGCAAAGCTGGTGCCTACTGAAATGTAAGCAAACCCAATCAATTCTGCTGCTTTATCTTAATTTAGTAAATTATCAAGAGCTTGAAAATGTGGCGAAGTTCAGTTATTTGTGAACCACATTAACAAATCAAAACTTCGTGCAAGAAGAAATTACGAGATCAAATTCCGAGTATATCTGCAATAATATGGTTCACGTTTGTTTGTTTTCCACTTTGCGTTTTGAAAACGTGTGGTTTGAAATATTCAGATCAGTAATTTTGCCTGTTGTTTTACAAGGGTGTGAAATTTGTTTCTCGCACTAAAGAACACATTCTGTGGCTTTAGGAGAACAGAATGCTGACGAGAATATTTGTACCTAAAATGTGTTTTACCCAAAGGAAGGTGGGCGATTTGGGAAGGTAGAGTGCACAATTATTTATGTTCTATGGCCTATGGAGCTGAAAAAATAGCGCGAATAAGAGCTGCATAATCTTTACGCCTCGCCAAATATTATTAGAGTGGCATAATAGGGAAGTATGAGATTGGTGGAACATGTAGCACATGAGAGCGAAGAGAAATACATGGAGGTCTTTGGGTTAGAAAACTAAGACGAAGATGTCGCTTCGAAGGCCTAGACGTAGATGGAAAAATTATGTTAAAATTGATCTTCAGTAAATGGGATGGCACACCACGTAATGGACACATGTAGTTCAGGACAAGGACGAGTGATTGGCTTATGGGAACATGGTAATTCACCTGCGGGCTCAACAAAACTGGGCAATTTCTTGACTAGCAGAAGAATTAGGAGCTACTTAAGAGTGCCTCATCTCCACGGAACTATGATCGCCTTCATTAAAGTTTAAACTACTTGAAGGTTAATTGCGAATGAGCTATTCTGGTTACACGCAGCCTTCGGCCGCAGCACTACACAAAGAGTAATATAAAAACGGTTTCACTTCTCCATGCAATAATACCTCTAATGTGCCTAAATGCACTCCCTACTTCACACTCTACACCATCTGTTTCGTAGGTGCCAGACCAGCAAAGTGGGTAAATTCACCGCTCCAAGAAGATCCAAATACTGTGTTTTCGAGCGTGTTTTGCTGACAAGTGAAAAGTTAGTAGGCTTGTTCGAAGTGATAGCTGTGCATTAAATGCCTACTCGACGTGACATCTGGATTAGGATTCACCACCGAGACAGAATATGAACTAATTTTACGCAACACGAGGTAAACCTTCCGATGAAAATCATCCATAAATAAACATTTGTCAAACGAAAATGAATTTCTGTTTAGTCTAAAGACAATGATTAACCATGTGGTGCCGCACAACACAGACGCTGGATCGCAGTGTGCTGGGTTCGATTTTCTAGCAAGGCAGCATATTCGTGAGTTATGTATGGCCATTCTTGTACATCCCTTTTTTGGGTTTTCCTTTTGTTTTGCTGTTCTTCTAACAGCTCACGTGAACAAATGAAATCCTGTACTTTTTATCCGGAGTTCTGTCGATTGCACTAGGAATTTAATTCTGGCGCCAAAGGACTAAAATTGCAACATTACAGTTATCACAGCGCACCACCTTGTTCTTCCTATCCTTTTTTTCAGAATAGGCACTAGGAAGGGTACTATCGCTGGTCAGGAGCTAATCTCTCTGACAATGACCCTTTCATCCTGGACAAAATATTCCCTATAACAACAGTGTTTCACTGCCACCATGCAAATTTTGTATCCTATGACAATATATGAACTCGGTAAATTACTCAAGATACATGTATATCACTGAATTTTATTCAAGGTAACTGAGGCTCGCGTATTACCGTCCTACAGTTCTGCTTGCCCAGACATATAATATAACTCTAGCTGAGCGCATGTCTCGGAATTCGATGTCCCAGCACCGCTCAGCGTGGCCCTCTGCACTGGAGGACATACGCCAAATGGTAAAAGCTAGTTTAATATTTAGTGTATAAATTCTTTGTGCACAAGTTCTAAAGTATGACGATCAGTTTTGAAAACAACGAAATAATCTACAGTGATAAAAACACGAATCGCCACCTGCTCGCTGCGGCAGAAGTGGTTGTAATGTCGTTCCTTTTCAAAATTCGATTAGAATTTTGGATAAAATTTATAATTAAGGTAAACAGAAAATTTTTCTATTCCTATGTCCTATTACAGGTGATACTGCTATATCACTTTCAACACACAGCCTCATTTGCAAACATTTGTATCCACACGGGCGTCAGCTTCAATATAAAACATCTGTATTCACATGGGCGTCAGCTTCACTATAAAACATTTGTATCCACACGGGCGTCAGCTTCACTATAAAACATTTGTATCCACATGGGCGTCAGCTTCACTATAAAACATTTGAATCCACATGGGCGTCAGCTTCACTATAAAACCAAAATTACATCATACGCAAGAGAGCACCATACAGACGCAACTTTCCAGACTCTGGCCTTGGGCATATCTCATCTGAAATCGAAATCAGCCACGAATGTTAGTCAAACAATCAATACTGCGAGTAGTACACAGTAGGCCTACAGAGTAAAGTAAAATTAGGCAAACACTGCGAAATGACAACAGAGTACAAATATGGCTCTACCGCGCAAAAAAGCTGCATGCTCAACAATGAGACAATGGCAATAATATACCATGTCTACTGTGCTGTGCCAGCATTTTACGGCAGCTCGCTTGTAACAGAAGGTAAGCCATGACAGCAGAGTCTGCTCAGAGAAGTACTGCGCCTAAACTACACCTTCCGAGCCACTGAACCTCTGCAATATTTACTGTCTCTCGGTGTAGTTTAGGGCAAGTCATACAGCAGTCATCAAGCTCGTTAAAAAACCAGCATTATATATATATATATATATATATATATATAATTTTAGTACTTCATTCTAGTTTCGGACTTCAGTAATGGATTTATACAATGAAACAACAGACGAAACTAAATTCTTTTTACAGTCGGTTTACACAGGAAAAGCGTGATATCTCCAAAGAATCAGACGACGGAAGGAGAAAGAGAGGAACGAAGTAAAATACAAGGGAAATACGGTCCTATATTATAAAATCTGAATGTATTAGTACAATTATAGAGCTCAATTACTGTGCATTTTATTCCAGATTCACTAAAACACAGGACGCTATTTTTCAAAATATCTCACTTAGTCATTTATAAAATGGACTTCGTCTACAAAAGTTCTGGGTCTGCTATTTTCCAACATGTATAGCGGAGTACAACTTTTTTCAGTTGCCTCTTATTATATCTTCCAAATAAATACGCCGTTAGTTGCGTAAAATGCTTCTTGAGTTTGACGAACATATTCTGTATCTTGGCACTTGCTGGTTTCCCATTTCAGCTGCCTAAAATTTGCTGGTATTTGTAACCTGTCTGAACAAAGTTTCAGTGCCACTTGGAAGCGAGGTCTGTCAGAACACTTTAAAATTTCGGTTTTGTCAGTCGTTTCCTTTTGGGTTTATATGCTATCTGGTATATCAGTGTTCCGACGTTTCAGGGCCACCTAAATATGGAGGCAGTACTTTCCTACGGAACGTCGGTACACCTCTACCATGGGGCGTGCAAACCCAATATTAGATTACCAACAAATCAACACCCTCTGCAAAGACCTCAATAGCTTATTTATATCCAACTATATTCTTTCCTTCGTTTCTTTTCGTGTAGAAATTCAACAATCTATACAAAATGTAAGTTTTCTAACACTGAAGCTAATGTACGATATTATGCACTAACGATTGAAGAAATGTAGAATGACATGAAAGAGCTATGTGGGAATGCGGCATGAACTGCTTTAAGGTATTTCCCAGATATTTTTCTGCAGGTACTCAAGTCAGTCATGCACACTTCAAGCATAATAACAGGATGATTGCTAGATTAGGAAGACGGTAGCTACAAGAAGCAATACATACAGTTTTAACGCCAATTACAATAATATACATTGACACAAAATCCTACACAATGTTAAAGCACAACATTCAATCACTTTTATATAAACCCCGAGCATTTTCGGTGCACTGTCACACGATCTTCAGGAGGAACCACTTTTAACACTTAAAAACACAAAAGCACAGTTTTTCAGATCTTCATTAAAAGCAAGATTATTTTAAACACACAAGCACAGTTGTTAAGATCTTCATTAAAAGCATGATTATTTTAAACACACAAGCAAAGTTGCTAAGATCTTCATTAAAAACATGATTATTTTAAACACACAAGCAAAGTTGTTAAGATCTTCATTAAAAACATGATTATTTTAAACACAAGCACAGTTGTTAAGATTTTCATTAAAAGCATGATTATTTTAAACATACAAGCACAGTTGTTAAGATCTTCATTAAAAGCGTGATTATTTTAACCACCACACGCTGGCGTAGTATGTTGAAATATGTAACGAGACTGTTTTAAGAATCCTAAAATATAAGATATAAGCATATCATAAGAACAAAGATTTTTATGTTGTTACAACTTTCGATAATATTTTGTAGGACAAAGCCCATATTAGGCGCAAAAGTGAAAATTGATGCTTGTATTCTACAATGTTGCATTTTCACAACGTGTCGCTTATTAAAGAACAATAATCGTCAATGCACCAACAACTTCTGCATGACATACCTCAACATAATACGTCAAGGTGTGATGGTTAAAATAATAATGTTTATACTCTTGTAAAGCCTAGCGGTTAGTTTACGTAGCACCTGGTTTAACATTGATAAATTATACATTGTACTGACATTGCGTTTTTGTGTTCTGTATGGATCTCATATCAAACAACAATGTTTACCTCACCCATAATTAAGTGACTGGTTTTTATAACGGAGATGGTGAGAGTTTACAGCGCGGTACGAGCTGAGTCCTTACATAAAACGGATTACCTTTCGTCTTTAAAGGGTTAATGAATATCTTAACAATTGTGCTTGTGTGTTTCTAAGTGTTACATGTGTTCGCCCGTGAAGATGGTGTACCAATGCATAGAAACATGTCGGAGTTTGTGTGAAAGTGACTGTATATTGTGTTTTAACACTGCGCACGAGTTGATGTCAATATACTTTATTGTAATATACGCACGTACACTGTATAGACAGTGTAAAATTTAACGCCGAAGTCATCCGCTCGATACTGCGCAGTAAAAACTCTGCATATAGGCCTGATTCCTAAAACTTCCGTACAAAACGCCACACTTCATTCAGAATTTCCGACGTAAGTAAAGCTCACGAAATACCTAAACTTTCACTTTCTTTAAGTTTGAACGACGGCCTGGATTTTTGCCTAGTCCGCGAATAACAGTACACAACTGTGTTACAAAACATAGTCTTCTTGTGACTCCTTGATTCTGGACACTCTGTGTAAATAATGCCTGCACGAAGGCTCAAAATGTTTGTAGCAACAAGAAGGGAAATCGGTGGAAAGTCCCACCTCAACCTTGTTTCGATTTTCATTTTTTTTTAAAAAAAGGTTTTCCACTCTTTTTCCTTCTTCGTTTCTTGTGACATCAGTGAATATTAGCGTGTAAAATGTATTGTGAAACACCCTGAAAGCAAACACCGTACACATGATTCCCAGTATGTTTGACGTTCATTGAGGGAACAGAGTATAAACACGTACAAAGTACTTTCAGTTCACGCTCGGTTACGTATGCAGCGTGTTTCTGTGCTCGTATATTTATCTCCGTGCACAGGACTGTTCTCGCCTTTAGTAGGTATTTTAGTCTAGCTCCATTTTTATATCTGAGGCAACCAATATTCCAAGATTCATGGTGATGACTTTGCCTTTTCAGTGCGCATTTATTTCACATAAATCTTAGGTTGTAAATATGGTCGTCAAGTAGGAGTGAAGCGAGGTAATGCGGCTAAGATAAATTTTCATTTCATCTGACACGTTATCACTGAAAATTTCATTCTTCATTTTCGTTTTTTGGTGTGTACTCATGATAGCAAGACATCAGATTTAGGCTTTTTATAAAATTTAATAAGAGAATGCTCAACATACTGCACGGCCCGCCACATATGAGGTAGGAAATGGGGGAAATACAGCAAATGTAAGTTTATCTGGCGAAACGTTTTCCTCAGAAATATTAGAGCTATTGAGCTGAACAAAGAGTTCCTTTTTTTAAGGAAGCTGCACGTTCATTGTAAGTAGGCCTATTAGTCTAAGCCAGCCCTCTGCTGAATTACTGCAGTCAAATCCCCACGCTCGATCCTTTTTCTCTAGTACTATATGTCGCTGTTTTCTTGGCCACCAGATTGGAATATTTTCTAAATCTTTCCTCCTTGATTTTTAGGGACGTTCGCATAGTCTCCAAAAGGGCCTTTTAGCTTCACCATGTCCCTCTGTCCTTCCATCTGTCCGCATGCAGCACCCAATAGACGGATTGTGTGATTTTTGATATTAGAAAATTTTACGAAAACCCAACAAGAAAGTTCAAAAGTAGTTAAAATCGAAAAAAAATATCGGGCACTCTACACGAAGACATAAGTACGCTTACATTGTTTTTTATAAAATGGGAAACAAAATCATCAATTAAATTCAGGATTTTCTATGCGCTTTCGCGTAAGTTGTGAAAGGCGCCTACTAGCCTTGTCATTTACGTCCTTCAAGTTGTTCTTTCGTCCATCCTTCCGTCCGTCCGTCCACCCGTGTGTTCGTATGTATGAGCGCGGCTCCAACTGGAAGAATTTTCGTAAAATTTGGTACAGGGGACTTTTAAGAAACTCTGTCGAGGAACCTCTGGTTTGGTTAAAATTGGACAAAATATTGGACACTTTACGTGAAGACGTGTCTTTCATGGTATTCGACAGCGACATAAGCAGCAAAAAATACAGGCAACGCACTGCTGTGCTTCCATGGCAAAGCTTTCAGTGTTTATTACGTTATTTACAATAATACCAGAGAAGGAACTTTTGCTTCTCCATGGCAACAATGGTTACGCAAACCGTCACATTATTATGTTATATGAAAATTGCCTACCTTGCTATTACCCTCCAGCAGGACAAATTACTCGCAGCAAGTTTCTCCCTTCCTTCTTCCTAAGGTGTGGTATTTAAATTTTAGCGCATGCTTAATGAACAAAGTGACTATTGTTAGACAGAGAAAGATAAAAATATGAAGTAAACAGCATTTTGTGTGAAAGGAAATTGAGATCATGCAGCATGTATTGAAAATGCAGTAAACTTCATTGTTGCCTGAACATACAATATGGATTTCTAGGGCTGGCCCCCTACGTGCCTAATAAATGTAGTACACAAGAAGTGTAAACATTTCCTCCACGTAATTACCCTGTCTGAAATGCAAAATTGTACTCAAGATTTTATTGCTAGGCAATCTCAAAATATACTCTTCCCTTAGATTTAATAATAAATAAAGGTTCAAACCATGAGACATCGCTGCTGCTTGTTCGCGGCAATTTGTAAGGATATAACGAGGATGGCGATAAACCTGTTGTATTATAAAGAACTACTCTTCACAGCCCTTCGTAGAGTTTCAGCGTCATTCGAGCTATATCGGTTGTGTGAACGTATTTTAATATATGATTTTTTGTGTTCACGTCCCTTCACCAGAATGGAGGATAAAAGTGGTTAAATAAACACAGCGAATTAATATTCTAAAACTTTGAATGAAATTAAATTACTCTATCAATCTTTCCTCAAACTTAACCTGTTCCTAATTTTATCCCTAACCTAGTATTACGAACCCAATGCACCAACTGGCTAGTGTTAAATTTCGTAAGACACAGACACATGGATATGCTTTTTGAAAGGTATTCGACGTGTGTGTTAATTTCTCTTGCATTTTGTTAGAAAAACTCACAACCAGGACAGTCGAGATAGGTATATCTTACTCATTTCTACATAAGATTTTAATGTTCTTTAATTCAGGAAAAAATGTTTCTGAAAAACATAATCTCAAAAACGTTACCTACATTTTTCTAATGTATATCGTTAAACTCCTTACATTAACGTAGTTAACAACAGACATAAGTTTAGGGCAAGTGCTTTTTCTTGATATGACGAACTTACCATTTGTATTCTTTAGAGTTTCTAATACCTTAACGAAAGACAGCATATATTTTTCAGAAATCTAGGAGCCATCTCAAAATTGCAGACGAGCGAATGATGACCAAGGAAGTTCCATGCTGAGGAGCCAAAAGTGTTCAGTGCAGCAGTACAAAATGACATCGTCGCGGCAAACTGGCGCCCGGGACGTATGCATTCCGTACCTTAACGCTTTTTATAGTACGACACTGCGGAATCAAAAATTCATTTAGGATTCATTCACAGTTTGTAGCACTCCAATGAACAGAGTAATTAAACTCTGTGCTGGCAAAGGTAAGACAAGGTCAGAGTAATTCTATTATGTTTAATTAAATGTTGTATGTACTGTAATGAATAAACTTCACATGACATTAACACCCGCATGCCGTTTGTATCACATACTGCTTTTTACAAATGTGCATTTGAAAAATTTTATATATTTTTATTTGCTTTTCTTATAAACTTTGTGTCACCTTTGACTAAAAAGAAGAAATAAATTCAACTAAAAGAATTTGTTGCAGCTACCATTTATATTTTCATTGAAATTTGTTAAGTATCTTTGGAAATTATACATGAATATGAACTTAATTCTTTCCATTATGGGCCTATTATTGCCTGCAATTACGCAAAGGCACGGAATGAAATTTCATTTCAGTTAAAATTCCTTGCTATTCTTACCTAAACTTCTTGAGCAGTCGACATTTATTCAGACGATGTCAGTTGCTAAAGAAGCAAAATTTCGTCATCCACTTCACACACCCTTAATATCAGCTTATTATTTTTAAGAAATTTTTAGATTCTCAAATGACAACAAATATAATTGCAATATGTAAGGACCGCATTATAAATTGCAAAATCTAAGATGATGATGTAGCTGTCGCGTTTATAATACGTATTCGGGAAGTAATGGGTTCAAATATCGACTGGAACACAGACCATAACGACTGACGTTTAGTGACATTCTTCAGACTTACTATGTAAATACAAAAAAGGTATATCTATATAAAAATTCACTAATGCAATGCTATGTGGCGTTTGGAGTTCCATGGGCCGCCGCCAGATGGCAGGACAACTATGAGGACGTTGGAGTTCCACAGACCGCCACTAGATGTCAGGCGACGTAAATACAGAGAAATGTGTTTTCTGCGCGGTACGATCTGAGCCTGTAATATGATTCAGCTTTATTTACCTGTTTTGTATGGATCTCGGAACAAACTGCGAAACTTTCTCCACACAGCATTAAATGATTGATTTTTAAAACCCTGTCGGAGTGTGTTTACTGCACCGTAAGGACTGCGCCTGTAATATAATTCAGCTTTATTTACGTGCTTTGTGTGAATGTCGGAACAAACCGCGGTTGTTTCCCCATACAGCATTCACTGATTGATTTTTACAATACTACAGGGGTGTTTACTGCGCGGTACGAACTTAGCCTGTAATATATATAATTCAGCGTAATCTCAGTCTTTAAATGGTTGATCATAAAGATATAAAGTAGCAAAGAAATATTCGTAAACAATGTTCTCTTTGGTGTAACTTATGATTTAAGGCCGTGCCATGGCTCAGGCGGTTAGCCGCCAGCCTCCCACCGCGAAGGCCTAGATTCGATCTCGGGTCAGTCCACGTGGGATTTGTGGTGGACAAAGTGGCACTGGGACAGGTTTTCCCCTAGTATTTCAGTCTTCTCCTGTCAATTTTATTCCATTGGTGCCCCATTACCAGGAAAGGGAAAATCATAATAATAATAATAATAATAACAAAATATTCATCATAAGGTTGCACAAGAAGCCTTAAGGTTGCGGTGCGTCCGTAGCGTCTGCTGCGGGGTTCTTCTCCACAAGAAACTTAAATCATGGTATGGGATTATATGGTGTGGCGTTTCCTTCAAATGCTTCAAATTTTTGCCTTCTGCAAGCAGTAAGCCCATCTTATATACACTGTAGCATTGTCAGTCTCTGTCGCACTCCCACATTTAAGTTTCATGGACCGCCACCAAATGGCAGGAAAAGACAAGATATAGAATTTAGTTTGACGGACGCGCGGATGTATGCAACAGACACGAGTAATTGGGGTTGCCACGTTAACTATGTAAAGGTTCGCCGGACACTAATACGACAGTACAATATACACATTATTCGGGTTTTCACGATAACTGTGGGCAATACTACGAAATTATAATACAGAGGCGTATGCATTCTTCAGGTTTCTAAGGTAACTACTTAAATGCGCGTGCCTTGTCTGCCCGGATCGCTGTTTCCACAGTAACTGCGTACATGAAGTGTTCTTTGCCCCCAAGGGTCGCGAGTTTTCAAAGGTAACTATGTAAATATGTGTGCCTTGTCTGGCCAGATTGCGGGGTTTCCGCAGTATCTGCTTACATGAACTGTGCTTTGCCTCATGGGTCGCATAGTTTCAAAGGTAACTAAGTAAATTGTTGCGCCTTCCTTGCTCGGGTCGCGGGGTTTCCACAGTAATTGCGTACATAATGTGTGTCTTGCCCCCACGGGTTGCGGGGATTCGACGGTAAATACGTAAATGTGTGCTCCTTGCCCCCACGGGTCGCGAGGTTTCAAGTGTAACCAAGTAAATGGGTGTGTCTTCCCTGCTCGGGTCGTGGGTTTTCCACAGTAACTGCGTACATGAAGTGTGCCTTGCCCCCACGGGTTGCGAGGATTCGACGGTAAATACGTAAATGAGTGTTCCTAGCCTGCCCGGGCCGCCGGGCACCAGCATACTAGTAACTTCAAAATCGATCTTAAATAAATAGGGTTAGGGGCGTGACTTGAATTCCATTGGCTCAGGAAAGGGTCCAGTGGAGGGCTTCTGTAAACACGGAAGTGTGAAACTTATATAGGCCTACCCAGAAACTGTGCCGTGACCAGAGAGGATAAAAGCTTTCACAGCTTCACTAAATGATGTGATTACAAACGCACCGAGGTTTAATGAAGGAGTCTACTCTTTTTTCGAAAGGGTGTTTGCAGATTTACGCCCATTAACTTCCCCATGCCAGCCCGTCAATCCACAGGTAACATCTCGGCACTAAACACCTTTATCTAACCACCTGAACACTAAGTCAAGTTAAAGTCAGTTGGCTGACGGTCAGTCGGTCCGTCGCAATGTCGAGCCCTTCCTGGGGCTTATAACTACACCTTCCTCTGTGCATTGAAAGCTACATACAGTCTCTCAGGCTTGAGGTGCACTCTTTGAAGAGAGGGCGCTCCAGGAGGGCTTAACAAGAAGAAGCACTGACTGACCCTCAGTCGTAATTGACTTCGGCTTGACGACGGGGAACGTCACGTACCAAAAGACGGGACTCCTCGATTACACCGCGGTGAAAACCTCAGTAATTTCTTATTGCCATTGCTGCAGTGCAAAGACTGATATAGCACGTATTTTTTGTTCTGATTTCTGCAGTACATTTCCTAACCAATGATGTGTTTGTTGCTGTCATTTCTGCAGTATAACGCCAGACACGCTTTTCTTGTTGCTGGGTACAGAAACAAACTGAACTAATATGGCGCTATTTTATATATAATGGTTTCTAAATACAGCATTACTTGTGTTCTTCAGTTGCCTAAGCATATACACTTTGTTCCACCTCCCATTTCCTAGTGGGACAAGTTCTATAGTCATTTCTTTCTTCAAAGGGTTTTAATACGGCCTTTAAACTCGGTATGTTTCTTCAGATCCTTTCTAGTTCTCCAAATAATGCAGCACATCTTGGACAGTACTGCAAATTTCAATACCTAGCCTGTCGCGAAGGATGAAGGTGGCCCACACTTATTCACGTCAGATAAATAAAATTCTCCTCCACACAAGAACATTGTCTTCTTACCTTAACAATAACCGTACCTATTCATGATAAATTGTCTTAACAGAGCGCAAGTTTAACAGTGTAAGCCCAGGTCGCTTTGCTGCACAGCGTACCTGTAATTTTCCTGGAAATACACAAAATAATGTAAAGGAGAACTAAACAGCCAACTGGAACACGTGAGTCTTTTGGTAAATAAATCGCGCAATGAAGTAGCTTTACTCTGCAACCTTCTTCTAAATTTTATATCCTGTAGTCGAAAATGAAGCCTTCATAGCGGGGCCAGTTTTCATGTAGGAGCACACGATAAACCTCTCGGCATATCCAGGGTATTTGCCTACTTGACAATGCCGTCGGACAGTAGGGACTCAGCGATATTCAGACCAACTGCCAAGCGACAGAGAGAGAGAGCGAGAGAGGAGGGATAAGATAGCGTAGAAGATTATAAAAAAACGAAAAGACCAGAGGGAAATGAGAGAGACGTTTATGTGTGAGTGTGGCAAAGAACGTTGCTTGGTTAGAATGTTTCCAGGCTACGCCCGCTCGACCTTCTGATAAGAGTAGTATAAAATTAAGATATTAAAATGGTGAAAGTAGTTGTCTGAGGCAAGGGCCGCGGGATTTTGATTGGCAGTTAATGATAAGTGCATAAGTAAAGCAGCAATTAGGTTCATTTTAAGGCAAGAGCCCTTGTTAGATTAAGCTTTTAAAACCCAGTGTTTACTTTTTATACTACCAGGTTTTATGTTAAAAAAATAATAAAGTCTGCCCACAGAATGCACTTATGTTTTTTGTATTAATCTCACATTAAACAGCGATTATTTACCTATACAGCCATTAGCTGGTTGGTTTTATAGCCCAGACTGAATGTGTTTACTGCGCGGTAGGAACTAAATCTATAAATTAAAAAATATAGTTCAGGCTACTCTTAGTCTTCAAAGCGTTAAGACGAGACCGCTTCCTTTCACATCCTTTCCAATTTCATTGTTCACAAGCATCCAGCCGTTGGACCTAATGTAGTTTGGATTAACGACAACATACTTACGAGTACATAAGCTACACATAAAGATGTAGTTTATCGGCGACTGCACTGTAACATCCGGGGGGCAGCGGGTTCCCTAACTGTAGTTTTAAAAACTGAACCAACGATATTCATTATTATATGTATAAAAAGACAGTCAAACAGCCAACAAATAAATGTTTATTTGACAGATTAAAAAGTTAAAACGAGCGACTAGTTTCGGCTTAATTTGCCATCTTCAGGCTCGATTTTCAAAAACTCACAAAACTCTACATTAGCTGAGATAAAATAGTGGAGGCTTTCACTTTAAAACATATGCTAGATTTTGTATATATGGTGCATATTAGGTTGAAATTATTAAGTTGAATTGTTGACGAAAAATCTTGCGTAGTTAAATTTTCTTCAGTAGTTGCACAGTATATAGGTATCCTGCGAGGAGTGCGTATGTTGATATTCTGTTTTTTGTGCTGGGTGCTAGTTCTGATACTCCTTGCTATCACATGTGTCTTCACAGCTGTAAGATATTAAGTAAATAGTAACGTTGGTGTTCTGTATATTGAAGAAAGGATATGTAGTATTCAGTTTTCTTTAACTTAAGTTAGTTCTGTTGTTTGTTGATATCTGGCGCGTGCCGGTTTTTGTTTTTATGGTGGTCTTGTCTAGGCTGGTGTTCCTTGTTGTAAGTACTTGCTGTCACAGGTGGAGGTGACTGACTGGTTGGTAGTGATTCGTTTAGCCGACTGCGTAGCTGTCTGTTACTACGCGATTCAGTAGGCTTGTTGGTTTTCTAGTATGACTTCATATATCTTGTTGTAGGTAACTGTATTTTGTCTTTTATTTGATTATTACTTTTCCTAGTTTTCGTGATATATATATAGAATTTTTTTTACGTTGGTTCTGTTGTTTGTTGAAATCTGGCGCGTGCCGGTTGTTGTTTTTATAGTGGTCTTGTCTAGGCTGGTGTTCCTTGTTGTAGGTACTTGCTGTCACAGGTGGAGGTGACTGATTGGTTGGTCGGGATTCGTTTAGCCGACTGCGTAGCTGTCTGTTACTACGTGATTTAGTAGACTTGTTGCTTTTCCAGAATGACTTCATATATCTTGTTGTAGGTAACTGTATTTTTGTCGTTTATTTGTTTATTTTTCTTGGTTTCGTGATATATATAGAATCTTTCCATAGTGTCGAGATATTTTCCTTTTTTGCCAATGAATTTGATCTTCATGATGTTAGATTTCGTGCCAAATATATGTCCAGATTCTGTTACATGTTGAGTGAACTTAGAGTTTTGCGGGTTCTATTTATATGCTTGTAGGTGTCCTTTAAATTTTTTCAAAGTTCCGTCCAGTGTGACCCGTGTATGTTTTCTTACAGTCGCTGCAGTTTTGTTGATAAATGCCGCTCTGTTCGTGTATGTTCTTCTTGTCAGTTTTTTGGTTTAGTAGATGTTGAAGGCTGCTGTTAGTTTTGAATGCTATTTGTATATTTGTGTCTTTAAAGATTTTAGATATGCGGCATATTTCTTTACCGAAATATGTTAGTGTTGCCCATTTTTTGGTTCTTGTTTTTTGTTTGTGTGGTGGTGTTCATTGTTTGTGGTGGTTGTTTGTTTATAAGTTTATTAATGATATGTGGCGGAAAGCCGTTATTGTGTGCAATGTTTTGGATAATTAATTTTTCTCTCTCTTTTTCATCCTGTTCTAAATGTTATGAATTAAGTCGGTTGGAAAAGTATCTTAGGACTGCTAGTTTTTGTTCTGAGGGGTGCCATGAGATATAAGGAATGATGGTATCTGTGTAAGTTGGTTTTCTGTAGATATTGAATTCAAATGTATCATTAATTCTAGTACTTGTAATGTCGAGGAAGTTTATTTGTTGGTTGCTGCCTAGTTCTAAGGAATAGAGTAAGTTTGGGTGAATTTGATTAAATTCGTTTAAGAGGGTACTGATATTTGTTGTCGTGTGATCGTATAAAATGAGTATGTCGTCTACAAAGCGAAAGTAGCCCAGGACTTTGTTATTTACGAGAATATCTATAATGTGATTTTCTTCAACATACTGTAAGAAGAATCCTGATAGGATGGCAGAAGACGGAGCACCCATTGCTAGTCCTGTTTTCTGATGCCAAAAGTGTTTATCATGTGTGAAGTAGTTTTGTTTTATTATTAGGTCATAGATGGTCAGTATTTCTTTGTGTGTTCAGTATCAACCGAGTTATTCTTTAGTGTGTTTTCAATGATGTGTTTAAGATCGTCTGTTGGGATATTAGTGTACATATTTGTGATATCAAATGAGGTCAGTCTGCAGTTAGGGTGTACTTTTATTGATTTTAGATCTGCAATGAGTTGTGGGGTGTTTTTAATATTGAATGCATTGGGGAGTGTAACATATTGTCTTAGTGTATCTGCAAAGAATTTTGCTGTCTGGTATAATGGGGCGTTTTTCCAACTGACAATAGGTCGGATTGGGTGATTTAGTTTGTGTATTTTTATGAGGCCCTTTATATTTGGTGCCATTGGATTTATATTTATTAATTTTGATTTCTGTGGATCGGAAATTATGTATTTGAATCTATTGAGACATGTTCTGAGGGATTTTTGAAAGGTATTAGTGGGGTCTTTTGTTAACTTGCTAAATTGGCCTGTAGTAATGAAGTAATTGATTTTCTGGTTGTAGTCTTTACGGTGTATGATGTCTAATATGTTGTCTTTGTCGGCTCGTGTGATAGTGGCTTTGTTTTCGTTTAGCTTTTCTTTTATGTTCTTCATTATTTTATTTTCATTGTAATTACAGTGACTGGTTGGGTTCGAGTTGTAAAGTTTATTAATGGATTTTCCTACTTGCCATCTAATGTGGTCTTGTTCAGTTATAGGCAAAAGGTTAATTGCTGTTTCGGCTTCTAGTGCAAGAGTTTGAATCCGGTTTTTTGGTTTTTTGGTTAATGTTGTATTTTAGGCCCAGATTTAGGACAGATAATTCATCTCTTGTGAAAGTGATGTTGGTATTGTTGATTACTCGGGGGTAAAATTTAGTCTTTGGTCCGGTGTTCGTAACTGGGTTTGTGTTAGTTTTACTAGTTTATTAAGGATAGTCTTGTATTTATTATCGGTGTCTATCTCGATTTTCTTATTAATGGATTGTTCTATTATATTCCAACTATTTCCCCATGTGTTAGATATTTGTAGATGGCTAGAATGTAATTGCTTATTCAAGTGTTTTTTTGGAGTATAAGAATCTTATTTCTTCTCTTAATCGTAGTGTATTAATTTTCTTACTGACCCTGTTTTTGTTATTGGTTATTATTGGAGATGTGTTCGTTATGTATTTGGGTACTAAATTGTGTTTCGAACATTCTTTGTTAAAAAATATATTTGCATTGCAATTGTAGCTTTTTGTTTTGATGTTTTTGAATTTGTGGACAAATGTTTGACCACCATTGATCAATTTGACGTTCATTGTCCTAGTTGGCTATATTAATTATATATATAAAAAGACAGTCAAACAGCCCACGAAGACAGCCACTATTCACGGACGGCTTTACCGTGACAAATTTGGCATCACGCCCTTCGAAATGTCGGTAAATATTTACCAGTCGAGACGGCGTAACAACCTAGAAGACTTCAATATGCATTTAAGCACTAGTTAAGGTAATCAGTATCTATAATCCTTTTTTAAAACTAGAGATTTTGATTTTTTTTCGATTGTATCTCTAAGGATCTACAAAACAGTGCTTTCAGTTACATGACACACTTCATGGTGCCAAGTACTTGAAAACTGAAAGCCATTATTTTAAAGTAAAGACCTAATTTAATACCATCAATTTGCTAATCTGTCGTCCTCTTAAAATATGTGGGAAAAGAAGCTCTCTGCTTTAAATTCGGGTCATGGCTCCCGGCTTACTTTACAGTAGCCAAACACAATTACGTTCAGGCAAGACTTTGTTCCAGAAACCAGCAGCGTCACTAAATTTTAGTAAAGGGTAGAGGGCTAGTTACAGAAACAGCGTTACCACAGGAAATTTGATTTCACAACACTGCACAGCTGTCTGTCCTACCTGTTTGTACTAACCGAAAAGACGTCAACATGTGCGGCGTTAGAAGCTTAAGAGAAAGGCGATGTAATGAACGTATTTCAAAGCACAATTTATACAGCCCAATTTACTACTGCAGAGATTTTTAGTCAAATGTGTCTATTATTATTATTATTATTATTATTATCGTAATTACATTTTTGTGTGAAGAATTTAGTAATTATACGCTGATTCCACGTATGTTAAATTTTTCGAAAATAAAGCCAAAGCTTCGCGCCGTTGCCATAATCTTAACTCTTTAACGTTCCTACGATAACCATAGTTGGTAAATATGTTTATGATCGATCCTAGCAAACATATCACATTCTGACACCAAACACAGGTCATTTATAATAACTAAACTGAAAACTAAAAGGCCTTCTCTCGCTGTTGCCATGCTGTTACGTTATATTGCATAAAATACTATTTTAACAGCTAACTCCCATGGGCCTACCCATGCGTCATTGAGTGACCCTTAATTTAGTTGTTACAAAGTCACTCTCTTCTCACAAGCTCGCGCGCCAGTTATGTTGTTAATATTGATTACAGAAAATTAAAGCCTGTGAAACTGAGGGCTTCTACACTAATATAACCTGCATACAGTCTGACACTACATATTTCAGTAATTTAAATAGTGACACACAGACATACACATTCACATTCAAAACCAGCAAGGTGATGTCATAAGCCTACACTTTCCACTTTCAAAGAAACACTCTAAAGTGTGTGAGCGCGTGATGCCATTCCGAAATGCAGTAAATAGAGTGATGTGATATTAAAAAGGACATGATGTAGTACAATAAATGCTCAATGTTTACATAGCACTAACATCAACCCGACTTATTTCCTCCTGGAATAACTTTATGCACAATAAATTGCTTTCTGCTGTTTAATTGTCTTTATTCTTCAAATTACTCTATATTATTATGTAATGAAGGATTAATTCTGCTGTTGGTTTAATTCCAAATCTTATTTTTGCCAGTAATATTATAAAAAGTTAATGAAATTTTGGTTGATTACAGAAGAATTAAGGTTCGTGTGTTATTTTCAAATTAGGCTAGATTTGCTAAGATATTTCTTCCATCGTACATTGTGAAGATGAATTGAGACGTATCAATATATTCGTCCCCATTTGCCAGCATCACCGCATTCAGCCAGCTGAGTCTCTGGCAAGTGTTCGACTATGTCGCGATTTTTAATAAGGCCGAACCCACGTCTAGTTTTATCTCGAACTCTGACCCAGTATTTACTGAGCTAACACTCAAGGCTTATTGGAATCCGGCCTTCATGTAAATTAAAGCATTTTCAGTACTAGGGCGAATACTGAAGGAAATCTCTCAGTCTCAGTCTCCATTCGAATGTGTCAGCAAGCCACGTGCAGCACATGCATATTATTTTAGTAACTGTTAATAATTTAGATATTTGTTTTATCATAATTATCTTCTATGCCAATTAATATTGCTCGGGAATACAAAATAATTGCACACAGCAGCAGATCAGTAGAACTCTGTTGTGCACCCTCCTTCAGTGGGAGGCGCAAGTCAGTAGTGCAGGAAGCAGCATAAGCAAGTGTAATCAAGCCGATATGGAAACATACACAGAGTACATTTCCTATCCAAAAGCAATAACACATACTTAAACTAAAGGAAACATGATAATTTATCTATAAAAATATTTCGTGGCACCAATTTCCAAGTAACATAGTGGGCACTAGCTCACCCTATCCAATTTTACGAGCCATAGGATTGCGGACCATGTCATTAATCACGTTACCACAACAGAAATCTACTCCAGAGGAGGGTACTTCATTACAACATTAAGTGTGCCAAAAACCCTACTAATTATCACTAACCTCTTGCCATTATTACAGCTTTAATTTTTTAGTTAACTAATCTGAACAATCCTGTACTAGAGTTACCGGCTCATATTTTTCCCCTTCTTAAAACAGCGATGTTTTAAGAAGGCGTTTGCTTATTACTTCTATATTAAATTACAGGGCAGACTTAAATTAACATATTCAACACGTATGGACTCATTATGTCAGAATGTTCGCTTCCATCTTTGCTAAAACCAACAGCTTGACTTTCTTAGATATCCCTTAGGTTTAGGTGTGACTGTGTCTCAATTCTAGTAACTGGATCATGCAGACATAATGTAAAACACCGATTTCTTTGTCGAAGTACATATAAGAATTATATTTTTAGTTTTGCTTATCTAGGACATAAGATTTTCAAGTTACGTTTCTCACAAATGATCTATATAGACGTACCTCGTTGAATCATAGGAAAAGGTCATACACTACATGCCATAGGTAAAGGTCATACACTACATGCCATAGGTAAAGGTCATACAATACATGCCATACGTAAAGGTCATACACTACATCCCATAGGTAAAGGTCATACACTACATGCCATAGAAGGTGCAGAAGGGAGCAGAGTTGTAGCTTTCTGCGCCATATGGAATGGGTGTTGAACACCTAGCGCCGATTTTTACCCCCGGGAAAGGGCCTTGGTACCCATTGTAGATGAGGCTGGGTAAGCCCCAGGGCCAGTCTGAACAGGTATGGGGAAGATAAAATCTTTGGCACCAACAGGGATTCTTTGTCGAATAATAATATTTCAAAAACATCACTACTTACATGTGAGAAAATATTTGTAGAAGTGAACATGTTCGTTCAGTGCGTAGTCTGTCTTCCGACCGGTCCACAGGCTCCTCTAAAGCGAGATCTCCATACACTGCGGTCTAGGGCTTCCTCTTTAAACTTTCAGTACGTTCTCTTTTCCTTAAGGTCATCCAATAGCTGCTTGCGTCTTCGTCTTCGTCCTCCCTCCACGTCTATCCTTACCTCTATCTTTCCCTCAATAACGTGTTTTAGAAGACAGTTCCTACGGAAGATGGGACCAATCCAGTTATCCTTCCTTCTTTTTATTGTACGTAGGATATTTCTCTCCTCTTGGCTCTATTCAAGGCTTCTCCGTTTCTCACATGATCGGTTCAACTGACCTTCTCTATTCTTCTCCAGCACCACATATGAAAACTTTCAAGGCGTTTCTTATCTATTTTCCGAAGTGTCCAAGTTTCAGCACCACAAAATGCTTTGGCACAAACGTGTTTCTTCCTTATATTTAAGTCCAGTTTGCGGGTGGAAAGAGTCTTCTTGTTGTTGAACGCTGCTTTTGCCGTGGCAATTCTGGATTTAATTTTATGTGTACATCTTGCCTCATTTGTTATCACATTACCCAAATAGTTGAAATAATTCACATTCTCTGGTTGTTTCTGATGTAATATAATCTGGATTAAGCACCTTGTAGCTGACTTAAATTATACATGGATCGCTAAATCGGTCTTCTAAAGCGTGTTTTCCAACAACTTTCGCCAAAAAAAAAAAAGTTTTCGTAGTTTCCTTTTCAACTTTCTAACTAGTGCGGCTATATTTGTAGCGGGCAGAAACACTTAGTCACACCCCTACACGTGAAGTGGCTACGAAATTGCCGGAATAATCTTATCGCTCAGTCAATAGTGCCGCGCTGGACTTGAATGTTTCTACATCATGGCTGTGTATGTTTCGACTTGCTGAGACCATGATTTCAACAGCGTAGTTTGTAGCGTGTCGAGTCCCTGCCACACGCTTGAATTATATGAGCACATGAAAATGGAATAGACCACCATGCGACGGTTATTGGATAATTCTCATTGTTTTCAGGAACACAGACACACAATAGAAGTAAGACCTCTGAGAGTTTCGTGACGCTTTGAATACATAAGTTAAAAATATGGTGTAACGTGATACACGGTTACCAACTTTTCAGAATAAGAGCCTGACCCATCTACCCAAATGTGAGAAAAGTATATTGTTAGACAATATTGACAAACACCCACAGGATTATATGATGTCATAACCTAGAAAGCGACATAAAGGGAAACAATTTACATTTCTCCCAAATAATTGCATAACCTTCTTTTTACATCGAATGAAATATTCATTCGTAAAGCTAAGTTGAATATTATGAATTACTAAAGAGTGTGTGATCGCATATAAGGAGACAGAAAATTTAACTTTGATGTTTGCATTCCGTTATTGCCTATAGAATCAAAATAAATAAGCAACACTTTCACGCTGTTAAACACAAAGTCTATTATTGTAAAGACAAAGTTTATCACAATAAAGACAAAACAATGAAAATATAAAAATAACATTTTGTTTTACGGTGTATAAGTGCTATTGATTTTTGTAGAAAGTTCTTATAGACGCCAAAATTTTCAGGGTGAATTATAAGGGCCCATAATAAAAACGGTAGCACTAGACACGTGCAGTGTACAGTCGTTCCCGGGGGTGTGGGGGGGGGGAGAAAAAATAGCTCAAGAACGCGTGACTTCACATCCCAAAAATCTGCACTTTTCCTGTCCGGCTAAACGAATTTGATTATTCAACTACAAGAGTAATCGCGGATGACATCTAAAACCATATGATTTCGAAACTACGCCTTCAGTTCCAAAGTAGTATAAATGTCGATGCTTCAGTACAGGTATTTATCTCTCACCTTTTTACTCGGTGTGGCTCCCAAGTTCCCGCCAGATGAAAGAGAAGTAGCAACGAAAGTTACCTGAGAATTTCTGCAGGTGGTCTCTCAACTTACCTGTAACAAAAGTCGACACATATACATCAATTGCCGCAGACACAAAAAACAAATACTTTACACATTGTTGTAAAACTCACCTAAGTGACTCGTCTAAAACCACAAGAAGCATTCCACCATATACTTCTTAACGGACCAATAATGGTATCTTACAAAGCAAATGACCTTGCATATTAACTCCACGAGGCAGAGTCCTTCTACAAAGGCTAATGGTTCCTAAATTAGTCAAGAAATTCCCTGCATTTTACGGAAACTGAATGTTCATAAATGCATTCAGAACAGCCGGCCACCTCTTCCTACCCTAAGCGAGATCAATCCAGTCCACGCCCCCTCCACCAACGAAGAATTTCCTTACATACACCTTAAATATTATTTCTTCTTTCTTTGTTTGACATGTAATATGCTTACAAAGCTTCCATCAATTAACCTTGATTTCAGGCTTCCAGGGCGATGTTGATCAGATCTGCCCTCTCCTGAGATATTACGCAACGTCGTGTGGTAGTTGTTTACAATTACAACACGACGCCGCGTAATATCCCAGAATAGGGCAGATATCTTCCACAAATTAGAAAGTAGGCATAAACAGACCACAAGGTTAGGTTTAGAAATGAGAAATGCCCACAACACTGCAGTCGGGTGTCTTAGATTTAATGGAATGATAATATTAAACTGGGTCTTAAGAATGTGGACTCGATTCATCCACTCTACGATAAGGTTAAAAACATTTTATATGTCATATTATCTTCCGGTATTATTTGATGGCACACAACCTCAGCAGTCAAGTACTGATTGCCCACAAATCAATTACAAAAAAACAATGTCTAAGGTCAATCTTTCGAATTCTTCAGCCATTGTAATTTAAGCGCGAATTAATCAAATTTTGTACATCAGTTTATTTCACACAGATTAAATGATAAAATACGAAATATTTATGATGGAAAATGGATAAATACATCCCCAGTCTTCCAGCATATGTTGCGAGATGTTCTCGTACCTTCAGAGTACGTGACTGCGTTAGTTTGCTACACGTTTTCGATTCCGGACTCCAGTCCTGCTACACTATCAATGATTTATCGATTGAACTCCGTAGTGAGAATTCCACACTAGCTCTATTTCGCTTCTGAGGGTTAACTCCAGAATTCAGTCAGCAGCATAAAAAGGGATAGAATATATGCATAAATTACATGATGTAGGCAGAATCTTCCCGTCAGCGATTTTAAACCAGCCATTCGCATGCAACTGATAGAAATGTAGCTGTTACCACATTCTTAATATAGACAGTCTTACAGAAGGGTGGATCCAGACACATGGAAAGCTGTTCCTCTCTACATTAAAATGTGTCCTACCATAAATTCAATTCCTTCCCTACTTACATCATATGAACTACCACAAACAGCGCTATCTTTGATTGGATATTTACAGGCTGCAGGACTTCGAAAACGAGCAGTCAGGCTATCAGCAAGGCCACTTTTATCACAAAGAATACATACAAAGACGAAAACCCTACATCTTGGAAAGGATTTGAATCCGCAATTGCAGCTTTTATGTGGTCTGCGACAGTGTGGACGTTAAAGCTCACAGGAGAAGAGGTTGTCGAAATAAAAACTGAAATTCTAAATTCTGTATATCCAGTCTATGTAAGTGTGTGTAAAATTAAATTGACATTTCTGTCAACTTACTCACTAAAAAACATATTTTCATAACCTGAAGAATTACGCGGCGTTGGGTTCTGTGGATAAAAATTGAAAACTAAAAACACCATTAAACACGAGTGTAATATATTCCTACTCTAAAACAATTCCTTGTTTAAAAATTCTGCATGTTTCGGCCCATTTACCTTCTTTAGTACTTTATAAAAAACCTGATAGTGGCCTGTTTGGCCCGAAAAATGTAGCGTGTTTTAAACAGAGACCCTGACACTCTGTCACAGTAAGTCACCTTTCTGTTTTCTTTGTGTTTCTCTTTTTCAGTTGCTATCATGTATTCACAGCTGTGTTCAGACTTACAAAACACGTGTTCGTGTTGTGCCCCTGCAAGAATAGGGTCCCCAGACACGAAGCATCGCATTTGTACTCTCTCTGCCTAATACAACGGAAGCCTATAGCCTGTACCACAAATAAATCTATTATACACACGCGTTACATAAGCCTCAAAAAGGAGCCCAGATGTCAGCATACTGCGACAGTAACAGAGGACACAAAATACCTTCACATTGCCCTGTAAAGCTATTCGCATCTGGCAGTTCTTATGTAACCAGCTTGTGTTACAACACAAAGTAGGGGAGCATAAACTTCAGGAATCTATTTTTCCTTGGACGGAATTGTACATAGGCCTAAAGTGTGCTTCTTTGCACAATCGATACACCACAACGGAGCGAATTCGCTCATTGTCATTAAATACTTTGTGACAATCATTCGAACCGGGAAAGCGACGGTGAAATCAATGGCAGAATTCACCTCAAATTGAGCGAAGTGACTCTCACCACTGCGCCGGCCACTGTCACTCTTTCTATACAAAAGAGAGGGATGGAGTTATCGACCTGCTGGACCAGACAGAATAGAATGCTAGTTAAAAAACAGAGAATGGGGAAGGAGTAGAAGCAGCATGAATACATGCCAGAGGCGATCTTGCATAGTGCAAAGCTGGATGGTATTCGGGTTGCCAAATAGACGGATATTCTGTCAGAAAAGTGTCACCCGTGAATTTCCTACCTCACCACGGCGTCTGCCTTTAGAAACATTAAACTTTCATTTTTCAATGTAATTTTATCCTAATTCCCTTCATACATCAACCTACTGCCTGTGTGTGCTTCAAAATAGGCTTATTCTCCATTTAAATTTATCGAATACCTACACAATTTTTACAAAATATCATATGAAGATTTTTCCTTTGGCGACCATACAAACATCTTACTTTTTCATCTATTGAACTCAGTAACAACATGGAGGACGCGAAAACTTGTGAGGTGGGAGATACATTATTGCTCTATAATTTAAGATCTGAAAGCATGTATAGTAATAGATAATGGAAAGCTGTGAAAATCTTATTAGGTAATCACTGTGTCGAATATAAATTAAAAACCTGGAGACACAAACAATTTTAGTCTTTGCTGTAACGCCGTTGGCTGATGGACCATTGAAATTGGGAATGTGAAGTTTTACATGTAGATAGATCTTACCTACACGGTTACAAAACAAAAGTTATTTGATCAACAATTACTAGTATGATGATAATGCTGGATTTTCAGGTTACAACCCAAAAAACAGAAGACTGATTCTGTACTTCGCTAACAAGTTTTTCGCAAACACAAAATATGATAAACACGGCTCGCATATCTATAGAACTATAAATTGTGCAATTTGGAAGTATGCCTTGACTTATGCTCAAAGGTGCTGGTTCTCAGCGTTTTCATTCTGGAGATGCACAAAGTTAATATACATGAAGCCAGGTTTCATAATAATGACCCCGCATTTTGGCCACAAAATGTATTTGTCTGCCGTATTATTCTCTCAAACAGTGGTTTTTTACATTACAGGACATCAAGCAATGCCTGTATCTAACAAAAGACCACTGCTTGCTGCGAGGTACAAATTAATACTTTACACAAGATGCAAACATATTTTATCATAACTATACCTCTTTGGATAAGTTCGTTTCGAAAATATGGAATGGGAAGGAAGACACTTTTATTGCCTTCAGAAATGGGCGCCAAAATTTTGAAAACGTATGTGACCACAAGGCTCTCATAGAATTCATTAGTTTTCAGGTACTTTCTTATAACGATGTGTTATGTAGCAGTGTATAAACGTCAATTTTACAGGACGCCTAAAAATCTCAGATTGCAGATGGAATGTAAAAAATATATACGGGAAATGTATTTAAAAGGATTTTTCAACACTGAGGTACTGTACATTCCATGGATCACAGGTGCAGAAGAAGCTCCTTTGCTGCAGCCCTACAAAATATGCAAATAGGAACACGTTTTATGGCAACCGTAAATAAGACACTCGCTAGTCACGGCTCTGCGTATCACAAAATATTCAATTTATTACCACCCCATTTTCCTACCCCAATTGTCTACAAGAGGGCTCACACCTACACCATGACAGATGCATGAAGCCTTGAAAGCACAAATGTTTTACGGCTTCGTCCTCTCTCCTCCACTCCTTTTGTTTTCATGAAAGTTGAGTCCTTTTGATAAACGTGGCATATAGAAAGAAACAGCATGAACTGTTGTGCTCCCATTCTTCGAATTAACGAAAGTATGAAGAAATATTATACACAACGTTATGCCTAATTTACACTGGTTATACCCGTCCGAATAATTCGCAAGTAGAAAGAGTGAAATGCTTAATCAACGAAAACTACAGCATGTCAGTCTTAACCAACAACAAATTTTGTACCAGCGGCTCCATCCTCGGAAATTTCCTTCCGAGATCACCGGATCGTACGAAACATGTAAATAAGAAACAAAACAAGTACGTGCAAATAAAAAACAAAACGTTGAAACCGACAGTCCTGTCTCAACCAGAGACCAAGAAAACACAAGAAATGTGTTAGCTTCCTTTTGTTTCCGCATCAGAGAGCATGCTTAGGTTTTAACTTTAGCTTTCTCGTTATAAACCAGTTTTTTTGAGAAGGAATTAATAAAAACAAAGGATATTGCCATCAATGCCGAATTATACTATTCTAAAAGACACTATCTCCAAAAATATTCTTTCGATACTTCAGTAGATCGTGTGATGTCGCAAACAGGCGTTACCCTATCAATAGGCGTGTACGTACATATGATAATAATAATAATAATAAGAGTGACAGTAATAATACACAAAGTACACGTAATGACACCGGGGGTTATTCCGTTCGAAGGAAGATGAAAAGGAAACCATCTGCGAAGCAAAGTGTCTCAATAACTGGAAAAGCAGACGTTAAGACACTAGTATGTCGCACTGACTTGCAACAAACAGACGTTAAGACTCTCGTACGTGGCACTCACTAGCAGGCGTCAACACATTACATTAATACTAGTAAAGATTAAAAATTATCTCCTCCTTTTGAAATTTTCTGTATCCTCGCCCTTAAATTTAGTGTCAAAGCTTTTCAACCATATGAAGTAAAGGATAAAACAATAGTTTGTACTTTGTAATTTTAGATTCCTTTCGATGACAGACGGGAACAGGCATATTGAATGCCACCAAACATTCCCGTAATATGATCATCCTTGAACTTTTCTTCAACAGAATTTAACGCTTTTTCAGTCCCAAGCAAATTTCACTTCAGTTTTGCCAGGTTTTGAAGGCCTAATTAATCACAGGAATATTTATATCAAAACCTGATGAACATGCAGTGTCCTACATTCATTTTTAACCGAGTGTACGTCTAGATCAACTTATGTATTCTATTCCCAGGACAGTGCACTCTCTGTGAAACCGAGCCCTCTAACGGGCCCACTTTCTGTCCACCAGATGACATACAAATGAATATGAAGCTTTCATGGAATGCGAGATGACAGGGGAAAACAGAAAGCCTCGGAGAAGAAACTTCGACGGTCTGCGACCAGCCTACTGGCGTCTTACAAATCTTCCTGGTTTTCCTCATGATACTCACGTTTTCATCGCAAATGTAAGAAATGCGACACGGGTTTACTCAGGCGAGTTTTAAGGACAGTTCATTACCCACTTAACAACAATGAATTAGTACAAATCGAAACACGTCGCTTCTTCGAGTAACCTATAAAGGACACTGTCTTAACTAAAGAATTTGTGTCATTATGACGGCAAATTTTGACTCGAGAAGCAATAGGAGACGGTGGTAATGCAGGAATTAGTAAGGAAGTCTCTTGTACTAAACTGTAACCCGGTACTTATTAGACACAAGACAAGAGAATATACGAAAAATAGAAATGGCAGAAGTTTCAACTCGTCTGATGTCACGCCGCGTCAATCCATAAGTAAGTACCGACATTCCGAAAGCACTACGGCCTTCCGAAACGTTCGTAACCAGGTATCAGTCGGCATGGAGTAACTTAATCATCATCAGTACTGCCGTGAGAATCTCAAATCTTGAATTAGAAGAAGTTTACAATTGAGCAGTGCAGTCGAACCCAGACTGACAGGGCTGTTAAGGACAGACTAAGGCTTCAGGTGAAGCAGACTGTGACAAACTGCTAATTTCACAGCACACTGCTTCACAGTCTCGTCCGGTTTCTAAAAAACGCACGCTTTTTCAGTCTTGAGACTGACAAATCTACTCCACATTTTTCCAGCTTATGCCTCTACAATTTCACACTTCGACTGATTCATCCCTCCGAAACAGCCCCCCTTTTACCCGCTGAAGAAGACGCTACACTGGTTTCCGAATCGGAACGTACAGCCCCTACTATCCGGACACTACCCAATCATATCCACGCTTGTCCATCGCGGTTATTATTTCAAATGCAGTTTTATGTTTATCGGCCTTCATTTTTTCAATCTTCAAGCCTCTCATGCACAACTAGAGAAGCCTGTGCTACTTTGCGACTCATAGTTCATCATTCCGAGCGCGACACCTCGAAGAGAAATACTTTCTACGTTTATTTTGGAGATAAAGTTTTCGAAATTTTTAACTTGATGTCGGCTTTCCTGACTGACGCTTTTTCCGCTTTCCCCCAGTCCCGCTTGAATAAAAAAAAAACACACTAAGACAGACCGCGAACACCGGTCATCCTCTCGCCCTTAGAATTAACCTACGCAGCTGTCCTCTCAATTCTTTCATAGTTAAATAAATTCTGTAGCTATTGCCCGTTTTAAACACACATACATCTAACTCTGGGACACAAAGGACACAACCGCGTCTGATTTGAGTCACAGTGCGGAAGCACTCACTTCTGCACGTTGCGAATTAGGGCCACGATAGTTCAGTCGGTATAGCGACCCGCTAGAGGCTAGAAGGTCCGGTGATCGAATCCCGATGGTGGCGAGATTTTCCGCACCAGTCCAGACCGCCCGGAGGCCCACCCAACCTCCTCTACCGTGTGTACCGGGTCTCTTTCCTGGGGGTAAAGCGGCCGGGGCGTGGCGTCCCCATCTAACTCTGAGGTTAAAGACGAGTACACGTATAGCCTACCTCTATTCTCTCTCTTGGCCTTCATGGCCTCTTCTAAGGTGAGTTTTACTTTACTTTACTTCGCATTAAGAATTCCCTTCCCCAAGAGAAGCAAAAGCAAAACCGTGTACCACGTATTGTCAGAAGTCTGCATATCAGCAAAGGAATAACAATGCTATGTGTTTAGCACGAATAAATTTGCACAGAAAAATGATGACACATTTTCCTTACAGTGCACTACGTCGTAAATTCCGTCACCTTAAATTTATGATCGCGTTATCAGCCCCACTAAATAAGCACATACGCTGCAGTGGTACAAATTCTAATGTGAGGCTCACGAAGACACACAAACTAACACGCAAACACGAAGTTTCTTGTGTGTTTACACCGTCACCTTGCGGACCTTCTGTGAAGCAGTGGGTGGAACTGACCACTAAAACATGGAGAACCATAAAATTACTGCATAGTTATGTGAATAATGCACGTAGTCTTAAATAGCTGGTACTTCTGGGATACCAAACAGGCAGGAGGCGTGTAAGGACTGGGTGGCCTTTACGCTGCATCATAAATAACAACTGTGAGGTCTAAATTATAAAAACCAATTTCAGGTTCTCTCTGTAGTTAATTACGAACAACGCCATGAAGACATAGCAGGGAAAGGACATAGAGGTTCACCTAATTTTAGCTTTGCCACTTGATCAGTTTGAGTGGGCAACTTCATGCTTGGAGAAAAGCAAAATATTTTGGCATTCCCTAGAAATGAACCGCTTTCCTTCAAATCATGTTTCATTGCACTAATTTTTGTAGTCGACAAATACAGTAACTTCGATTACTGTAAAACTCTCCGCGAAGATATTCCGATTTATGCAGGGACGCAAGGTCAACTGAACTTACTACTGGATGCCTGAAATTTCACGCTGGTAATACGCTGAACAAATGTAAAATTTCGCGATTTCGGGCTTCCGCTGTCGTGTAAATGAGATCTTCGTTCTTCTGGGACGTTACGCAGCGTTGATTGGTATTTACTGACGTTTCAGAGCAACCTATCGGTCCCATTGGTCCCACCTTCAAGGATCAAGCAGCCCACTTTTTCTTTGATTGCATGACCCTTCAAGATAGGACCGATAAGCTGCACCCAAACTTCGGTAATTAACTACCAATCAACACTGCGTAACATTCCAAAACACTGAAGATCTCAAATGTAAAATTTTCGATACTTTTATGCATATTCCAGATTCAGTAATGATAGATACTTTTTACACTCCAGTCACCTGAGTGTCCTGTGTGTTAAGCCCTCAAAAACCCTTTCAAATAATTTACGAAATTTCGTGGAACTTCGTAGGTCTTTCTGGGCCAGGCATGTGACGCCACTCGGGGGTGCACCATAAGTTTGCTTTCTGTCTCCTCACGACTCCATGAATAGCGTCGAGGGAAGCGTCCCACTTTCGGAAGTCAAAGCGACACTAGCACCACCTAATGTAGAATCATTGACAAAATGGTAACCGGTCATCTACAAAGGGGCAGTTGTGTTACGGAAATTTAAAAAAAAAAATGGCCAATTTCTACAGCTATATTAAACTTTCTATTTTATATGGGTAAACTATAAGCCCACGAAAGCGAAGTTTTGTGAAGATAAATGTGTTGCCAAATTACGCGTACAAGGAACTACATACAAATAAAACACTAAATCGTCAAAGTATGTCTACTAATTTGTATTTCATGTAAACGTCACCATAAAGGCGAAATAAAATATAAATTATTAGCCCCTTCTAGGATTTTTCTCACTCCTGGAGCACAGATATTCATACTTCAGTTACTCTTACCTACTGCCATCCTTCTCTCGATAAGTTTCAGGCCGCGTTAGCAACACCGACTCTCCAGAACTGGCCCATAATTGCCACATGTTTCTCTGTGTGTAAAATATAAACAGCATTAAATAGCTAGGCTTTAAAAAGTTTAACACAAGCGTCAAAAGAATTTTGTGCAAGTGATAGGTGTAGATATCCTCTTACCCAGTAGACGCATAGTCATTATTACACGTGCTGCTTATTTTCAATAAAACTGCGTACGTTTTCTACAGTGTGTGTTATGTGTGCTGTATGATTCTCCGACACACAGGGACTTTTTTTCTAAACATAATTAACCAACTGGTCTTCATTGTGGAGACGCAGTTTGTTTAATACCCGGTATGAACTAAAGTTTAATACGTATATTGTTAGACAAATTTTGTATTGCAAAGAGTTAGCAGGAACTCTGGAATGATAGCATGAGCTTTGCATGACCTTCAATAATGTGAACATAAGTTTTTCTACTCCTGTTATTTATCTTCACTTCACAATACGACGTTACACGCTCCAGTTAACTGAGAAAAATGACTTTCACTCGAGATATCAGAAATTATGTCGTACAGCAGTTAAAAACTTATGCCGTGTTCCTCCTGAAACACTGACTACTAGACAAGTAACCATATAAAATCATGCTCTCGGACTAAAGGAATGGCACCACGCCTTCGTCTGAAAGTCAGATCTACATCTTTAAAGTATAATATCATAAGAAAGTGATAACTAACTAACTAACTAACTAACTAACTGCATGGAGCACTCCTTCAGAATCTAACAGGTCCTAAGCCAATCAAGAAATTCCCCGCACTTTATGGAACCGGAATATTTATTACCGTATTCACAAGCGCCCGCCACTTGTCCCTGTCATAAGCCAGATCATTCCAGTTCATGCGTACTGAGCCCACTTCTTAAATATCCATTTTAATATTATAATCCCTTCTAAGCCTACGTCTACTAGTGACATCTTTCCCTCAGTTCTCCACACCAAAATCCTGTATACACCTCTCCTCTCTCCCATACGTGCCACAATGACCCTCCCATCTCATTCGTGATTTGACATAACAAAGTGACAACCACAATAAATATTAGTATCAAGTATTTACAATTTTATGGTCCGAAGAGTGTCGCTGACGGAACGGACACCACACATATCTGAGGACAGACAAAGCCTTTTGACCACCCCAGCTGTGGCGGTCCTGTGCAGATGTACAGCAGTTTACATGAAATCAGACTGCCGTATGGAGTGCAGCAGGTATTAGCCACACGAGCTGATAACCGAAATAAAATGGCAAAATTTTCTACAGCAATTTTGTGAGCCGAATGGATTTTATCACACGTGAAGTTATCTAACGAGCCGGAAATTAAACTCTGTTGTGTTATCAGGCGCGAGCGGGTCGCAAGCTCTTTCACCTTTAATGCAACAACGAATCCCGTGAAACCATACTTGAGCTGCCAATTAGAACATCCGTGTGCTTCTCCCTTGACAGGCTACACACAAGGCCGCCGCTAGTTCAACGACACCGTGAATAAATCTGTGGATCGCAATCGTTCTTCACAACGTTACAGCCTGCAAACTGGTCAATAAATTCATCATTTCTTAAGGAAATTCAAGGTTTATTACCATTTTCACAAGAAAAAGCCATTATCCTCTACAATGAGTAAAATGAATCCAGCCCACTCCCTCTTAACCGTATACTTCAAACTGTCATTTTAAGGTCACGTTCTAATGTAGTCCTGAAGTGTCTCAAGTCGCCACATTCCTGCAGGATTTTGGCCAAAATTATGCACGATTTATCATTTTTCAGCACGTTATGCGTACTCTGCCTGTCTCATAACCTTAATATGATTATCCTAATCATATTTCGTGCAGAGTTAAAATTAAGAAAATTACAAAGTGATGAACTTGGTAACATACGCTCCAAACCAAACGCCATTAGTGTGCTGGAATGAAGAATAACAAAGTGCTGCAAATTCAGACAACGTGTTGGTCTGTAATCGTATACAAAACTTACCACTTGGAAGACTTAAGCTTGGATGCGAGCAAGACATAAAACTGATCCTAAGTAAGAAGGGTGGGAGGGTGTGGACCAGACTCATTTCGTTCAGAATATGGGCTGCTGGGGAGCTCTTGGGAAACCCACAACATACCTTGGAGTTCCGTAGAATGCCAATAATTTGTTGACTTTTTCAGCAAGTTTTCAACTTCTCACAACAGGCTTTTTCCCATGGCGTTGGTATATAGTGCGTAGTTTAACATCACAAGTTTTCAGCATTTAGTACTAGAGCATAAAATCAGTAACAGCCCGATATTTCTTGCCATCGATGGGAAAACATTTTCATTGGAAGTCATTTCCCTTTGTAGTGTCAATTTCCTGTACTAGACAACACCAAAATTATCGAAGCGCGATTGTGGGGGTGGCAGAGTTACTAGGGCCATTTAATGTATAACCATAAGACAGAATGTACTGCGAAATGCCTGTGAGTCTTTTATGGCAATATATCTAGAAGAACGAAGTAAATAACTTTTGTGGAAAGTGCAAAATATATAGAAAACCGAGAAATAACTTTAATTTTTATGACCATAAATTGTCACCGTCAATTTAAAGGTAGCATTCGGAATTTGACATCTTGTGAGTTCACAGACATCATCTGAGTACTTCAGAACCTTAAGATGCACCAAGCTAAGGGAGAATGTTGTTAGTAATTCTAAGAAAACGGAAGACTATTAAAGTCCAGTGTTTGCAGCAGACTGAATATTTCTTGTGTTCAGTAATGTAGAGTAATACTTCTAATGCCGCTTTTGGTGTCTACTGTATTTTAATAACACAGTAGAAAATTATTGGCAGCAAGGCAGAGAAAACACGTACTCGAAGTCTTGACGCACATATTTTGTAAACGCATTCGTAATTTTTCCTACCTAATGCAGCTTTAATCATGGTGATTAGCATCAAACCTATTTCTTCTCAGTATCTCGGTAAATATTCATCCATACTCAAAACACTTTCGAGTAGGGCGTTTAGATGTAGATTGCATTTTAAAATGTGTAGCCCACATATTATGTCACCTAAGCCCACTAAACTTTTAATAAATCTATTTGTCTTCAGAACATTGATAACATTACATTGCAAAATTAACATAAAAATGGGCTGATAGTAATACTGCAAATTTATGAACTAAAACTAATTTGACCGACACCTTTAATTCAAGGTTTGCAATAGAAATATGAATAATAAGTGTCAAACAACGCCAAAAGAAAACCCAGAAAGACTGATATACGCACACAGATTCTGTGTGATACGTTCAGTTCATATGAGTCTAACTGTATAAAGCAGGCTGGGATAGCGTAGTTGGTGTAACGACTCGCTACGCGCTGAAGATTCCGTGGATCGAATCCCAATAAGGGCGAATTTCCGCACCCGTACAGACAGACCCTGGGGACCAATCAGCTTCCTATTCAGTGAATACCAGGTCTGCTTCCCGAGCTTAAAGTGGCAGAGGCGTGGCGCAAAGCACCCACCCCATCTAGCGCCGAAGTTAAAGAATGAATAGAGCTATGCCTATACTTCCTTCTGGGCCTTCATGGCAGGTTATAGGGTATATTTACCAAGTGTGCAAATATCGCATAAGAATTGGATGTCGGAGCGAATATTACTGCTTTTCCGTAATGTCTGTATTAAGTTCAGTAGAGTAACAGCTATTTAGCGCTGAGTACCAGAACATATCTATCACAGCTTTAAAACGTTTCTGACAGCTCCTGAACACAAGCTATATGTTAACAGCACACAGTCTACACAACGACTGAACAATTTTGTGTAGGATGCCAAACAAGATGTTTTGACACTTAATGATGTTTAACTTGAGCCCCCTCCCCCTAGCACGGTTTTCTGAAGGTGCATGTTGTATCATCAATCTTCCAGGGGAGTGCGAAGAATAGACCGAAGATAAGCTTAGTGCATTCATCACGCCAGTGCTGCATGCGTCCTGTTAGCAAACGAATTCTTGCAGGTGGCAATATTCCCTTTCCTTTACACCCAAGAGTGTCAGGTGATTCCACGCACCGCTGCAAACACCGGTACCTTCACATTGACTGATTGACTGACCAACCAAAAAACCAACCAACAAACCAACCAACCAAACAACCAACCAACCAACCAACCAACCAACCAACCAACCAACCA
>BLKM01001294.1:1509991-1619955 GCA_013340265.1 Coptotermes formosanus | reverse complement strand
AAGGTTTAATATCGCACTCCACAAAATAACGTAAGGTTTAATATCGCACTCCACAAAATAACGTAAGCACGTTGAATGTGCAGTTGTTACTAGTTTATAAAATTTTCGCTTAATGTTACGTCGTCCGGCATTGAGTAATTGGAACTGGATGAACGATATGAGAATGCAATTGCAATGGACGGGCTAGTCTGTTTTTTGAAACCTGACCTCTTTGACGTTACTGATATTTCGCAGTTAATGTAATCTTCGCACTTTGTAACTTACCAAAATCTCCAATTTTTGTGTGTTGCTGAAAAGCTCGTAACACAAATTAAAATTACTAATTAAGTATCGAATTGTCAAACGACACGAACTACCCGCTACATTTTATTAACTCCCATGACGTGAAACTATACCGTTCCTGCCATCTGGTGAGCGTTGACTGAACTCTGTGTTCAACAGCTGCACTCGGATGCAAAGACCAGCACTCGTCATCACCACGATCTCTCTTTTCATTCTATTTTAACCACGCTTAACCCTTTAAAGACGAAGCGCGTCTGTTTTATATAAGGACTCAGTGCGTACCGTGCTGTAAACACTCTCCACTTCGGTTATAAAAACCAGTCTCTTAATGTTTTATAAGGCAAAAGTTGCTCTTTGTTCTGAGATACGTACAAAACACATAAACGCAATGTGGGCACCACGTAGAATTTCTTAATCTTAAACCTGGTCGTATGTAAAGTTACCGCTAGGTTTTAAAAGGTTAAGTTGTTCACAATACAGACTGCTTAATTTTAACTCCATGTTTTCAGAGGATTAGATTACAAAATATTTATCCTGTAAGTAGTTTCCTTTTAATGGTTTTTTATGACTCCGTCAATATCTTAGACCGGGTGTGCGCAAACCCCCGTCGAGTAAATCCTGTATTGTGGCGCCTAATATTTGTAAATCCTCGTGTGGAACTTGCTTCGTGTTGCTGTTTCGGTGCCCGGACTGTGGAGGTGACTCCCTGATTGTTGTCAAATTTATGGACCCCAGCCTTGGATTATGGTTACGTCGAAGTCAGAACGACTGCATTATGGAGGGAGGAAAGCAACTGTAGGAACTGAGGTATGCTGGGACAATTTTCTGCGCGGGGGGGAGGGGGGGGGGATGGAGTGAGGAAAACCACCGTAGCGTTAGAGGGAACAGCCGATGTCCATGTCGGGATCCGACAAGGCACCCCCTTAATACAAGCCCAAAACACCCTATCCCGCTCGAGTCCTCCAAAAAAAATTAAGCTTTAAGGAAACATTGCGGCAGTCACGGTCAACGTATTCTTAGTTTGTAAAGGTATTTATTTGTTTATTTTTTATCGTGTTTCATTCTTTCAGATGTGTGTGTGCCCGTGAAACACCATGCCCTTGCGCGACAAATATTCCCTAAATATGTATATAACAACATTATTATGCTCCATAATTTTACTGCTACTCTTTTGCAGTTGCTCTACAATTACAAGCATTTCTTTTCTCTCTAACAATTTCCTGGTTTCTCACTCTATACCAAAAATACGGTCTGTACCTTACTAATTTCATTTTTCCATTTGCACCTATTTTTAAACATGTATTTCCCAACGTGTATATCTCCGTTGCCTTGTGTAGTTTAATATTGCCTTATAAAATACATTCTCATTCATACTAAAAAATTTGTTACATACATGTTCTGCATGCTATTTTTTATTTCTAAAATTATAAAACTCTTATGGTTTTAAAACTGAGGCACATCGGGACGCCTAACATGATTGAAACGTCCTCAGAACTAATATGCGTGTACGGACGTGTATTTTAGTGACGCAAGGTTTGGAATTATTGTTTCATGTTTCTGATGACACAAGAACAGTTGCGGCAATGAAATACGTAGACTCACGCGAAATATTACAGTGGAGTGCAGATCTTATATCAAATCAGACCAGCCAGTTTTCATCAACACTGGTTACTTGATGCACTCATCAGGTTTAAAATTCAACAATTGTACATTCTGCTAACATTGTGTTTATGTGTGTTTTGTATTTATATCACAACAAACAGCGACTTTTGTCCTATATAACATGAACTGATTGGTTTTTATAATCAAGATAAAAAGTGTTTACTGCGTGGTACGAACTGGGTCTAAATAAAACAGTTTACGTTTAGTCTTTAAGGGATTAAAGTGGCAGGAGCAAGTACATAGCCACTGACATTTATGCAATGGCGAGTTTACGAATGTCAGGTTATTAGCATCCACTCACTTAGGCGACTGCATGCAGTGCGGCTTGATCACAGAGAGCTTTACCTTCACCGACTGTTCAAGGAACTGAACAGAATGGTGCAATGCAAACCCTCCAGTTTTACATTTTGTAGTTGTCAGTAGTCTCTTACGTGTACGTGCCATGCCATATAAAGCTTCCCAGGTACTCAACCAACACCAATCTTATTATTTAGTTTCAGAATTTGTGCAGGTGTCACAAAAGGTGTGAAAATATGTATCACTGTACTTTCTGTCTTTATTAGCACGGCCAATACTGCTGCTCACTTCTGCCTCTAACTCAGAGTCATGCGTATGTTTGTGAATGTAACCCACACAGAAGTTTGTAACATCCTTAAAAGACTTCTCTTCGTGAAAGTTAATTAGTTTCTCACATTTGATTTTCGCTCTTCGTCGTGAAATTTAATTACATTTACGTAATATGTAGCCCCTTACAGTTTTCACTGTCTCCTCGTATATATGGTTCAGATCCTTTGTGGCACATATGCTGTTAAGTCTGAAATTTCCATATTTCCTTCTACAGTATTTGGTACGCTCTTCTCTGAAGTCTACATTTCCTTAATACTAGAACAGAAAGCCTCGAATTCTGTCAGACACTCCTACGCCTCGCATTTTTCCTCTGTCCTTAGTGCATGGAATAGCAGTTGAAATTTTTGGACTTTTTATCGGAGTGAGATATTTACATATCATAACGACGGGTCCAATGAAGTTAGATCAAATCATCAGCGTAAAGAGAGCAAGGGTGAAATTACCCTCAAATTATTTCTACAGATATTGTGACCTGAAGCAATTCATTCTTATGTAATATGACATAACTTAATTAAAATATAGTTCTAAACGTCCCATTTGTTATAATTTGAACAGTGCCAGTTCGTCGCTTGTAACTCACTTCTCCTCTCACACTACAAAGCCTCCCGAGCTTCCACGTGGTAATGGAACTGCTCTCGTACAATGTAGAAGCACTGTTCGAACTAATGGATGTTCCAACTTTTTGTATGAAAGTTGACGTAGCTTTCAATATACTGAGAGAAGCCATCACGTTGGACTTCCCATCCACTCGCTCATTCAGTGAAAGGAACCACAGTGTAGATGGTATCTTACACCTCAGAATTCTGCGGAAATTGCATTACGTAAAATGACTTGTTAACACATGTAATTTCCCTCCTTACGGGGAACATGAGTTGATATAAAGAAATTAAAAACCGAAATTTTATTGCAAACGTACGCAAAACTTCAGAAGTAGAGAATTCCCGAAAATAAACTTGAAAGTGCTGAATCCTTAGATAAGGGGCAACTAACTCCATGGAGGATAATCCTCATTGAGTAGTCAGTAGTTCCTAAGCTGGTCAAAAAAACCCTGCATTAATAGAAACCAAAATTTCACAAGATTATTTACAACAGCCAGCCACTCGTCCCTACCCTAAGACAAATTATTTCATTCCACATCTTCCCATTCTAGTTCTTTATGCTTTAACATTATTCGTCCATCTACGCCTAGACTGTTCAGGTAGACGTCCTCCTCCAGATTTTAAAAGCAAAATTTTGTGAGGAATGAATTTCTGGTCCATGGAAGTCACATAAGAATTCAAAATTTGTTTCAAGTGTAGAGAGGAATTCAATCAACAGGAGCCAGGAATTCAATCAACAGGAGCCAGACTCCAACGTCATATCCCATCAGCCTGCTCTCCAATCTGACAACAAGCTGGTGATAAGCATTAATATCACCATGGTCGTCAACATGGCAATCTGCAGCAGAAGTAGTATTATTTTGTCCATCTGACAGTTCTATACACCGGCACCAGTAGCCGATGTTCTCTTACCGGTTAGCTCCAGGATCGTGTGCAGCTGCCGACAAAAGTTTTCTAGTAAGCTGAGGGCAGTGGTGGTGGATGGACGTTAACCTTTTAAAGCCTAGCGGTAACTTTACATACCACCAGGTTTAACATTAAAAAATTCTACGTTGTGCCCACATTGCGTTTATGTGTTTTGTACGGATCTCAGAACAAACAGCAACTTTTGCCTTATAAAACATTAAGAGACTGGTTTTTATAACCGAAGTGGAGAGTGTTTACAGCGCGGTATGCACTGAGTCCGTACATAAAACAGACACGTTTCGTCTTTAAAGGGTTAATACTTATCGGCTGAAGTGCTGACTTTACTACGCTTGGAAGCGGAAGTCACAGATTGAAATATCGACCCTCAAGGCTTCCTAAACATTGTCTCATCCAAATATACAGAACGAATGATTTGTGACTGCAGTCACAACTTGGAACCATGTAAGAAAGAGTCAGCCAACTTGCACATGCGCACAGCAACATGTTAACCGTAATGTATTTTTCAAATGTCACAATTTAATTTCAGACTGTTCTACCGTGAATGTACATCTCGAGTATGGAAACGTGTAAAGAGACTGCTCTAGAATGAAACGCTATATTACATATTAATGAAGGAGTCCCAAATAATGTGTCAGAGCTACACTACTGGCACAAGCGACTTACGAAACTGTGGAAGGAGGCTAAAATTAAGACAGAATGGCCCTCTCTCCAAAAAATTTTCTCTTAAGAACGAGTAATTTTTTGACGTATATTTGCCAGTCCCTCTCTCTTGACTAGTAGACCCACAGACAACTAACTGAATCCACACAGCAATGCTATCTTCACGTCATTGTGCCTCAGATGAGCAAGACGTGCCACGGGTTTTTCGAATTCGAACTTCCCTTATCCTTAATAAAAATATATGATGACACACCAACTCGTGCACAAAGTGGTGTGTGATCATATATTTTTGCTGAGGATACGTGCATGGTATGGACAATATAAAGTTTCCCTTATCGTGTTCGTGTGTCCATGCCTGGTCCTTATTACGAGTCAGCTGAATTAAATTCACACTCTCCCATCCTATTCCAGTAACATGCATTTTAATATTATCCTCCTATGTACCTACAATCTCTCAAATTACTTCTTCTACTGAGATTCTCATACTAACATTTCCATATGTATTTCTCACTCCATGCATGCTACATAAGCAACTCATCTTAATCTCTTTGATTTTATCAACTCAGTAACATGTGACTAAACTGTACAGTTCTTTAGCATGAAAGTTTTCCCATCGTCAAAACAATTTCTCTGTTAGCTACAAATATTCTGCTCTGCATTCTGTTTGCATTCTCCCTCAGTCTCATTTTTCCTCAGTGTGCGTGACCAGCTTTCGTAATCGAATAATGAAACAGGATGTAAAATTATAGTTTCGCACGATTGTTTTATTATTTGACAGAAGAGAAGAAAATATTCTATTCTGAGTGAACAGTAACAAACATTCTCCTAACTTAATCTACTTAAAAAGTCTTTGCGATTGCAACTTTTAATGTTTTCTAAATATTTGAACTTCTCAAGTAAATTTATTTTTTTTTTTGTTCTTTATGTAGTTCTTTCGAACCCCTTGAGACTGGACTCTACGTTCTTATACGAACTAGTTGTGAAGTTCTCTTCTGAAGACGGCATCGTTACGATAGCCATGGGAGATACTACGTCAGCGAGATGTGACTTCCAGAAACTTTTATTTCGTCAAGTGGTACAGCTTATGGTGGGTGCAAGTCTTTGTCTCTTTGAGAGGGAACGACTTAGTTTTGATAGTGTCTGTCTGCAAAATAAAAGACTAAAATTAAAACTGGAACTTATGTGGTATAACAAAGGCTTCAAAAGTTCGTTCCTTTTGGGATGTTTTCCGAAAACACAAGGTAACCTGCCAGGAGGCTTGAGCTTTTAGCAACACTGCTGTCAGAATCTCAAATCTGGCAAAAAAAGTTTCACAGTTTTCACTCTCCGTTTAGTAATATAATGAGGATTCAGTAAAGGGGATCAAGTTAGACTGATGTTAAAGAAAGAGAAATAATTTTTCAAGCGATACAGCTGCTTTAAATGATACGCGAATTTTGAATGTTAATTCATCAAGCATAAGAGTTACTTTCGTTCGGCGCAGCAGCCCTGTTTGGGACTAGGCCGCCTTATTGTTGAGGTTTCGATATTACACCCAGACACACCTCACTAGGTACTACTCCTTTGGATGAGGGATCGGTACATTGCAGAGACCTCTACCTGACAACAGACAAAATCCACAAGAAACAGACTTACATGCCTCATTCGGGGTTCCAACCCGCTACCCAGCACGCGAGCGGTCGCAGAACCAAGACCTATTTTGTATAGACTTCAGAACAAGCAGCGACTTTTCCCTATACAGCACTAACTAATTTGCTTTTGTAACAAGATAAAATGTGTTTACTGCGCGGTACGATCTGAATATTTAAGTATATTCAGTTTAATCCGGGCCTTTAAAGTGTTACTAAAAATTTCAAGCTAATTTTTTTCTTCCTTAAGATCACTAGTGCACTTGCATTTTACACATGAAACTCATTTCCTACTCGGGAATATCGCGGAATGGGATCCTACTACGTTCAAATTCGAAACAAAGCACAATTCGTAGACTTTATAAATTTAACACAAATAATTTGACATAATAATCATTGCTGAGGTGTTTCAGAGCTAAGTTAATGTCAGATATAATACGGCAAAACTTTAAAACTTATACGTAGAAATAGCAATTCACTGTTTGTTTAATCATTCTGTACATGGAACAGAGAGTGTATTTCATTCGAGTGATGGGGTCCCGAATCTTCATCATTACCACGCATTCAGCTCTGAATTATTCACCCCCTGTTGTATATTACCGGCAAGGCACGGCATGAATACGTAACATAGTCTCTGGCTTCAGCTTCGAACGAACAAATACATTAATAAACTAGCGGAAAAGGATGTCAGACTGCTCTAAGTTAAGGGAAGTTCATGACACTGCTATTGTGGATATTACATCCGACTTCAATCCCCTGTTACACGCAAGCTCAAAAGAATGTGTGTGGAATGTTGTGATAATTGACATCCATGGAGGTTTAGCTAACAAAAATGTAATAAATGTTCCTTAGACACTGCAGCAGCTCTAGAAAGAGTTTCCTCCCTAAGTTATTGGCTGGCTACAGGATGGATAGGGACACAGATATTGTTGTCAGTCCGACCCATTTCAAAGAATCGTCTTTCTCAGCAAAGAAATTTCCGGCCGTGTTGCAATAGAAGACAGAGAGTGTATTTCTACGTAACATCGTCGACAGTTCTGATCTTTAACCCCTGATTTGTCCACTTAATTTTTATTGTCCTATTCCAGACAATGTTAACTAACTGCTTTGAAAACAACTAGTACTGTAATCAACTGATATTCTCTCCACATATTCCTTTTTCTTGTAGCGCAAAAGCCCTACTCGGGCCTAGATGGTATCATTGTTGAGGTTTCGAGAACACACACAGTCACACCACACTCGGTAGGAGCCCTCTGGACGAGGGATCGGCCCGTCGCAGAGACCTCTACTTGACAACACACAACACTCACAAGAGACAGACATCCATGCTCCCGGCACGATTCGAACCCGCAGCGGCCACCGGGATGCCCCTCCACATATTTACCTCCATACACTACACCAACACCCACAGAATGCAAAACAGCATTCCCTTATGGGCTATTATGTAGCCACAAGTGTGCCAAACAAATGGACGCGCCTACATACCAGCTGATTCTTTATGTAATGTCTAGCTCTTTGTACCTCTCACTGCAGGTGTCTGTGTCTGTATTTCTGCCTTAATCGTCGGCAGGAAATCTCACCACTATATGTTTAGATCAGCCTTTCTCAAACTGTTTACCCTGGAGGAGCCCTTGAAATAATTTTAAGTTCTGAGGGAACCCCTGCATAAAAATTATTATATATACAGGTCACGGTACGTTAGCGTGATCAGTAAGTTGTAACTATAGTAATCCAATAATAATTGTCAATGTTCTTCTGAGTAGAGAATGATTTTCTTTGTGGATCTGTTTGTTTTGGCCAACTTATTAGCCTACCATCTTTGTATGGTTCCCTCTCTCCGCAAAGGATATAAACTCTAATGCAAGTCAGTAGTGTAGGTACAAAAAACTTCAGTCTTCCTTTCTTTTTAATTTTCTACTTCTTTTTCTTTTTCCTTATCCAAGTGGGCCTAAAAATCTTGTCACAAATTTCTACTCTATAAGATGCTAATGAGTTATGATATGTGCACGAGGGGCTTTTTCCCTATTTAAAGCTAAAAATGACTTTATATCAAATTTTTTTAATTAATATATTTCTTTCCCTTTCATAAATTTTAAAAACTCATAAGGCAAAAATGTTAAATTTCTGTTAAATAACTGGCTTAAGCTAAAATGTGATTTTTTAATTTTTCTAAATGTAGGGTCTGTAGATTTAATTTAAATAGAGGATTAAATTAATCTTAATTAATGCTATCTACAACACGAAAATTTACTGACAATGTTAATCAGTAAAGCTACGAAAAGCCATAAACCAAAGCAATATGAATAAAAATACAGCCTGAGGCACAATTTTATAAAGACTAAAAAAACATTTTCTTACTGAGTTACGTGATCAGGCTCAAATATAGGTCTCCATATGGATAAAAAGTGTTATTTTTGAAACTAAAAATAAAGAATTAAATTTACCTATTTAATGTGAAACAAGTGCTTGTTTTTTGCTGCACAAATACTTAATTTTTGGTCGAACTTGAGACAAACACACACGCATTTCATGTTCAACCGAAATTGGACGACTTCTGTCCTTGCTCTTCATGCTTGTCAAAAAAGAAAAAGTTTGCTCACATATGTAAGAAGCTGAAAACTGCAGCAAAATGTTTATTGCTTTCCTATGAATGGCAGGATACTCTTCTTTCACAGAAATCCAGAATTTGTCCAGGGCCAGGTCAATAAATCTCATCTTGAGTGTACAATCTGACTGCAGCTCACGAAGTTCTTCCTTTTCACTTAAAGTCAAGTTCTCAGGCTAAGCAGAAGATTCAGAGAAAGGGTCCCTCACCTAGTCACACACTTGTGTTGAAAGGGAGGAGAAATACTGTTCAATTTTGTTCTGCAGTTCTTCCAGGTGGTTTTCAATAAGACTTGAGATTTGCTGATGTCCTTCCTCACTCTCAAGTCCAAGCAAATGTGGAAACATTTCAAGATTTCTTTTTGCAACATGATTTTTCCAAAGACTCAGTTTCCTTTTAAATCCAAAAACCTTGTCACTGGACGTCAAAACATTTTCTCCAAGGCCTTGCACAGACTTGTTCAGCTGGTTCATGTGATGAAAAATGTCTGAAAAGTAGACTCATTTCTGCAGTCATTCTTCATCTTCAAATCACTCAGCGAAATGTGGCCTACTATTTTCTTGAAAGCACTCCTGCAATTCACCTTTCAGCTCAAACACCCTGTTCAGAACTCTTCCTCTACTAAGCCACCAGATTTCTGTACGTGGCAGATTTATGTGCTCTTTGTCCAGGTTTTCACAGTTTTTTAAACATTCTCGGATGAACTTCTCTTTGTTTAACAAAGTTAACCATTTTTGCAGCATCACCCACACTTTTTCCATTCCATCTCCAACAGCTTTTCACACCAGCTCCTCTCTATGCAGAAAGCAGTGTGTTCTGACAACACGAGAATTTTCTCTTTTTTACAAGAGAGGTAAAACCTCTCATGGGGTCAACCACTGATGGGGCACTGTCAGTATAGATGCCAACACAATTCCTCCAAGACAGACCTTTTGTTTCCAGATATGAAGACAAAATATTAAATATATCTTGGGCCTTTGGTTGTTTCAGGCAGCTCTTTTCAGCAGAAAAAGTTTTCTTGAATTTCACCATCATTCTACAAATGTTACAAATGCTATAGCATGACATTTATTGGTGAAATCTGTTGACTCATCAACCTGGATAGAGGAGTTATTGTTTTTCAGTTTATTACAAAAAACCTCTTCAGCATCATGTGGAATGTCATCAGTACGTTGACTTATTGTACTGTTTGAGAGTGGGACCTTTTCAATTTCTCGTACTGCGTCTTATCCTAACATTTTACGCACTATGATTTTACATGTTAGCATTATTAGGTTCTCACCAACTCTGTGACTTTTCCTTTTCTGGGCCATAATTTCTGCTACTAAATAACTTGCTCCCTGAGCCTTTTAACTGAATGTAACTTGTTTAACAAAAACCTTACTCTGTTTATGTTGAGATTCCAACAGCCGTTTAAAATAATAAGCACCTTTACTTGTCAAAAGGCTGTGATCTGCAGTTAAGTGCCTTTTCAATTTTGCTGAAGACATTGCTGCAACTGCAAGTTGTTTGCCACAGCTGATGCACAGCCGAATAAGACAATTTTGATGACCAGCCTAAGTTTAAGCTTAAGTTTAAGTTTAAGCTTATGTTTAAAGTTTATTGGTTGAATCATTATAATACACGTGGTGCTGCGCCTGCTAACACCAGGTTTTTCGCAGTGTGCAGCCCACTCAAACTCAATTAACAAGGATACCACTAACCTACTCGCAAGGACTTAGGACCTCTTACACTTCATGGTAAGGAACTTAAAATGCTGGGAAAGGTTAAGTATTTGGGAGTGATTTTAGACTCCAAACTTAACTGGAACCAACATTTGCAGAAAATAATCAGAAAAGCACAAACCACCTTTAGGGTGGTTAGATGTATGTATGGTAAAGATGGGTCTAAGACCTTCTAGGTCGCAATGGCTCTATACTAGGGTAATTAGACCTTCCATATTCCATGCTGCCTTGGTTTGGTGGCCCAAGTTTAAGCAAAAGGGCACTAAAATTCAATTAGGCAGGATTCAAAGAATGGCCCGTCTAACTATTACGGGGGCTATGAAATCGACCCCTACTCCAGCAATGGAAGTGCTTTTGAATCTGACTCCGCTAGATCTGTTGATCATGGCAGAGGTTTGGATGGCACTCTATAGACTGCATATACTACAGCAACCAAGCGTTCCAAAACAGTGTCAGGTTTGCTAACCATCTGGAAAAATGTGAGTGACCCTTTATTAGACATGCAGTCGGACAACACTATTCCAGTTTGCGCCACACCAAAAACTTCAGGGTCATAATAGACCAGAAGTATTGGAAAAACAAGACTTAGTGTTCCTTGAGGATGCTTTGATCTGGTTCCCTGACGGTTCCAGGGCTGACTGAGGGACAGGGTCTGGTATTTATGGCATAAGCCCAAACGGAGGCTTTAGCTTCCCTTTGGGTGAATTTGCCATGATTTTTCAAAACAAAATATGTGCCATTCTTCAATAAGCATATGAAAATATAGGAAGGGTTTATAAACATAAGCGGATCCTTACTTTTTCTGATAGCCAGGCGGCACTTAAGGCGCTTAGCAGCCCAACAGTGACTTCATGACTGGTTGCGGAATGCCTGGATGCTCTCTCTGCACTGGCTAGCCTGAATGAGGTAATCCTCGTCTGGGTTCTGGGGCACTGTGGCATTCCTGGCAATGAGGAAACTGATAAACTTGCCAGACAAGCATCAGCTATACCGTTACTTGGTCCAGAGCCGGCGCTTGGAATACCTAGGTGTTCAGCAGGAGGAGCAATTAGGAACTGGACTGAGTGTCAACATTATAGTGCCTGGAAAGATTTACCAGGTCATAGACATCGCAAACTTTTTAGTGGTAGACCATGTAAGGGAAGAGCTGAAGACCTGCGTAAATTAAGTAGGCACCAACTAAACATGGTAGTTGCAATCCTCAGAGGACATGCTCCTGTGAGGAAGCACCTGCATATTATGGGCCTGTTTGATGAGAATCCAACCTGCAGATTTTGCGGATTGGAAACTGAAACAGTGCAGCACGTTACTTGCTATTGCGAGGTGTTGGCACGTCAGCGCTATGATGTCTTTGGGAAGCTGTCTGCTGAACCAAAAGATATAAGCATGGCTTCAGTAAGGGACCTTTGCCTCTTTATAGGAGGCACGGGGTTATTGAACCTGTTCTGAATGGAGTGTTCAGGGCTGCACAATAAGCCTAAGGCTGAGGTGCATCCGGGGCATCTGCTGATGGGCCCTATGGAGGAGGAGGAGGAGGAGGAGGAGGAGGAGGAGGAGGAGGAGGAGGAGGAAGAAGAACCTACTCGCAAGTCTATTAGTACTTACACACTTCACAATACTTCCTCCTCAACTCCTGATTGTTTTGTGTGGTGCTCCCAATTACACCTGACACTGTACAGAAATGTACCTACCGGCCCATGTAAAACCCATTGATAAGTATCTTTCAATGTAAAGATGGACTTTTCTTGTGACCCTTGTTCCACTAGTGCAGTGAAATGACTCAGAAGATTGTAATTCTTCATCACATCAGAATTGTCCGTTGGCCCTGACCTAGAATCATTCTCCTCCATCCCTCATCTCCTCTTCAACCCGAAACAGTACGAAAACTTCACGTCACAAGTCACTTCTAACCTACACAATCCACGTTTTTGCAACGTTAACAGCAAAAAAGCGGCCGGAGGGGGGGGGGGAGAGGGCAGCTGTGTCGCGGTGCGTAAGAATTCCTTCTTTAGAATGAAAATTTCCCTCCGATTTTCTACTACACCGGCTAACGTCGTCAGCCTACCGTAGGCCCCTTCGTCCAACACAGCCCTCATCAATTATCAGTCGCCTCCCCTATCTCGCGTCAAGAACCGAGAATGGACTCAACCAATTGAACGTGGTCCTACTGCGCACTGCCATATGGGGCTAAAAGACCTCTAACGGAATTGCTAGCGGGGTTGGTAGTTCACTGTGAGCGCTTGCACCGTGCGGCGCGTGATGCTTATTTTTTTCAATCATGATCTCTCGCGGAACATTAGGGTTCCACGGAACCCCGATTGAGAAACCCTGGTTCAGATCGTCAGATATTTCTCTGACATCTTTGGCCCTGTCATCTTTCTTGTAATTATTTTGTAAGAGACACAATTTTCATAAAAACCTATTTGAAAAAAAAATCTGTTTTGATTTTCTCAACAAAATTTCTGAAACACTTTTCATCCCAAGAAGTATTTAGCGAAATATTATTATACACTTAGGAAAGTCATAATGAATATTGTCTTATGTTCTTCCATATATTAAACAAATTCAATTTTATGGACAAACGTTGACAAACGTCCGGTGAAAAATTCATGGAATTTTTGTTGCCCCATCAGGACAGACAGATATCTACGACTGGGCAAACAGTCAGTTCCCGCAATTCCATTGTAAAAGCTCCCGTAAGGCCATTCACGTATCTTCACCTCGAGACGCATTATGCAGCGTCTGGTGCTTACTCCAACACCGGATAAGGCCTTCAGGAACGTTACAGAGCCACAAGGGCCTCTTAAGTTCCTTTCCTCAGCACCAAATTACGAAGCTTTGAGACGGATTTGATGTAAAGCTCCACGTATTCTAAACCTCCACAGAAGCGGGTAGTCACTTTATGGTCGGTTCCTATTAACCCTCGAGAAAGGCAAGGGACATTTTTACTTTTATTGATAGAATAAATATAACTTACAGACTTATAACTTTAAAGCGTACAAATATTTATTATTTGATGTTATTTAACGATGCTGTGTCCAGTGCAGAGATTACATATCGTAGAACGGGATGAGAAATTTTGGGAGTGAATCGGCGTAAATTTTAACGGAAACAATCGTAACTCATACAAGGCACGACTCAAATATTCGACTGAAAGGACTTGAAATTCAGTAATGTTACATCAGATTGCTACGTATCGTGACTGGGATTCGAAACAAATGCTTCAAAATACAGGTCAATCACAATATGGTTTGTGGTTACTTACTTGCTTGCTAAGGTTTCTGTACTGTTTACACAAAACTGTTTTTAAAATAATATGTATTTATTCATCACCTCGTGCACAAATTTCCTAAACTCTTGTAAGGAAACTAAACTGTTCGTGAGAAATCGAGTCAGTAATTTGATTTGATACTTCAGAATTCGAATGTTATGTTTAAATAAAGATTTTGTATTACAAGGTAATTGATTTCACGTCTATATTTTTGATGTCAGTGTATGAATTTACATACATAATAATTATTCCTGCGGGAGGAAATAAACAAATATGTCTATTTCTCTTTTCGAGACAAAAAATTACATTATCAACGAAACTTTCTGCACTAGAACTTCTGAGCAAATTCCTATACCTTATTTTTAGTCCTTCCAGCGAACTCAAATATGTCACTAAATCACGTCATTAGTTTGTAATAGCCTTCTCAGCCACTTGAAAATTGAGGTAAATTAAAATGCCCTTTAAAAGAAACGTATTTAATTAGAACCGGAAAAAGATATTGCGTAACTATGGACATGTGTAACTCTACAGAGAAGAGACAGTCCTGAGAAGCTAACAGTTACCGCTTTACTTAAGAATTCCCAGCTTTTTATAGAACCTGAATGTTCACCGCCTTGTTCAAAACAGCCTATCATCATCCCTATCCTGAGCCTATCAATCCAGTCTACGACTTCCTATCCTAATCCTTTAAGATCGGTTGACATATTAACTTCCCATCTAGGCGTAGATTTTCCAAGTGGCCTCTTGCCCTCAGGTTTCCCCACTTAAACCTCTACGCACCTCTTGTTTTCCCTGACGTTTCAGGTGCACCACCCTCATATTCCTCTTGATTTGATCACCCAAGTAGCATTTGGCACGAAATAAATCCCACTAAGCTCCTCAATATGCTGTTTCATCCATTCGCCTGTTACTTCTTCCTTCTTGGGCTAAATTTCTTCCTCATCACCTATTCTGCAACACCCTCAGCCACGTGCAAATACCAGACTACACAAAAATATGTGACGATGCGCTCATATGCTAGCATGTACGTAAATTTAAATTAGCAGCTCATCCACATAACATAAATTTTTATACGACGTTACGGCAAACAAAGACAGCTTATATCGAATTGGTGTTTCGAGAATAACTAATGAAGGCCACATGTAGAACGAACAGAAGGCATTAGGGAAAATAAATCAAAAGTGCAAGCAACCTCAAATTGATTTTAAACTTCACAGAAGAATTAATAAAACAGACACATCACAAGGTGAAAGAGCAAGACTTGCATGTGCGGTGTAGTTCGCTTCTTTCTTCAGACGCATGAGTATTGAGCTGTTTTGACAAACTAACTAAATCAGAAGCGAGTAAAGAGAGGGCTGTGTTCGTCATTCTTCAGCGTATGTATCATAGTCCCAAAATACTGAAAGAATTTTGACGACATGTGATAGTGGGTTTTTACAGACGTGTTGCAATTTTCCAGCTCATTCCAACCCTTTTCTTATTTGTTTAATAAATTCGCACTTCATATAAATCTGTAATCGAAAATATTCGAGTTTCTTTATAGTGGATCACGTTATAAACGTATAATGAAATTCAATGCTTTTAGATCTAATTATCTGAAATATTAATTAGAAACAACAGCAGCCAATCCTTGATGGTGAATACAAGGGAAACAATTACGAATGTGGCCGGATGTTGTGTCAAAATTTTAACAAACGTAACGGTCAGTGACCTAAGTGCAGTCACTAATTCCGTTTAGTCTCCAGATGGCTCATATAGACTACTGGCTCAAATAGACTACTGGCTCATATAGACTACTGGCTCAAATAGACTACTGGCTCATATAGACTACTGGCTCATATAGACTACTGGCTCAAACAATACGGATAATTTCCAAAGTGATCGTCTGCATGGAATAACAGGATGTGCTGGAAATAATACATTTTTGTCGGCAAAAAATAACTATGGACAATAAAAACGTAAACACACTGGCAAGAAAAAGACATTTTCTTTCTTAGTGTTTTGAATAGCTATGAAAATGCCGAAATGTACTTTCGTTATTCGTTTCCTTTAACACGTGTCTAAAGTTTAAGGTAGTTGATTTCCCAAAGTTGCCGTCTGGTTGGGCAAATATATTTGTAACAGATATAATAGATATAAAGAGCACTATTTAAAATTTAACGCACATTATTTGTCTAAAATAACAAGGAAAATAAGTACCGCTTGAAAGAACACACTTTCCGTTTACTAGTATAAGCCGAATTTGACGAAGTGAGTAATTTCGCCCACAGACTCCGTAAAATTTCAAGTACTCTTAGCCATTTAATTAGTTAAATCAGCCTGAATGATCACTTGCTTAGGAAAATAAATATTTGTCTACAATAACTAAATTTTGTTTTCAATAAATTAATAAAAACCAATCAAGTATGCGAGGCTGCAAATGGCGTCTTTGGAAAGTCTGTGTCCTCGAATTATAAATACACTGCATTTAGTAAAGAATGTGGAACCTTACGACATTAATAGTGTTAATAAGAATTCAACGTGGCCATGAGATGATAGAGCAGGTTGCTATTGCCATAATTGCAATTATGAAACGAAGCCGCTTCATTCACACCACAAGAAATTAACGCTCTATACTCGGTACTTCGACCTGTTGAGAACTGTGCTTGTCATCCATCCCACCGTGTGAATGCACATGACACAGACTTCAGTCATGTCATCCAGTCAGGCCGTTCTGTAAATACTGGGAGAAGCAACCTTATAGCCCCTCACTAGGTGGATTAGCGTCATGTTTAATTTAATCGTTGCCAGCTGCCCGCCTCTGATAAGCCTCCAACAGAATTATACGAAGAGGAGAGAGTCGTCGTCTATCGCCAAAGCGCTAGGATGGCAAATGAGATTCCAAATGAGAACCGCAAAACACTCTGCAGCACTGCGCTGTCAATAGCCAAGTGATTCTTCCCGCATGTCTGAACTCTTGAACCCTGACAACCTGCTGATTGGAAAAGGTTCTTTTCCCTAGACGACTGGCATGTCTTTGGAAAAGTAGACTGGACCACTAAAGAAAGATTAGGGTCTCGATAAGTCGATATATCGTAAAGACAGGATTGTAATTACGCGGAAGACAATTCAACAACAATAAACAAAAAAAACCCCTACTGTCGTATTTAATGAAACTAAAATTGCGAATTAACACTTTAGTGGTGGCACACTTGCAACCGTCCATGGTGTGCAGCTCAATTCTAGATGAGGCTTCCCTTCTTAGAATTGGATAAAAAAGCAGAAAGTTTTTCAAATGAGTCAAAAAATTTTTGTGGGATTAATACTAGAAAACAAAATTGGGTGCCGCAAATACACGATTAGAACCTAGTTTATCCAGCAAAGAATGATTGTTACGGTGGCTCGCAGTTGAAAATGCCGCGCCCGGTCCAGCTGGTCAGGCTGACTGTCGCAGATATGCAGACAGCCTATGTCACTGCAAAAAGAGAAACGCAGAAGCTGATTATGAAACAAACATTTCCACCTCTTACCAGCATTTTCCCAGAACCTGACCAAATGAGATACAAGTAAGCGAACATAAGAGAGGGACCGATCGACATTCTTGGTCGAATAAACATACAATTCGGAAATCGTATTTGATGAGTGATGATCATTTGTCTAGTAAATATACGTAAAAGCACTCGAAAGCCTGTCTTCTACCTGTCAATATACCGTTCGCCGTTTTACTTTCTTCCGCATGCAAACTTACAGTTTTTTCATGGCATTCAGCTCACCACAATCTAGTCTGTCTTGCGAAAGGCCAGTAGCCGTTCCCAAAGCGAGTTCTATAGATAACGAGATCTAGTGCTTCCTCTTTCAGCTTCCGGTCTCTTCTCGTTTCCTTAAGGTCATCCAGTAGTTGCTTACGTCTTTTTCCTCGTCTCATGTCCTTAATCTCCTCGTCCCTTTTAAATGTCCTTCAATAAAAAGTTTTAGAAGGCAGTTGACACGCAACATGTGACCAATCCAACGAGCCTGCCTTTGTTTTACTATATTTAAGTTAAATAGATCCCTATACAGGCCATGAAGGCCCAAGGGTGAGTACAGGTATAGCTCTACCCTTTCGTTAGCCTCGGCCGTAGAAGGCGGTGGGGTGGCTAGCCCCACTGCCTGGCCGCTTTACGCCCGGCAAAGATGCCGTAGCCATCGTACAGAAGGCTGGGTGGGCCCCAGGGCCGGTCTTTTATTGTATGTACGATGTCACTGTTCTTCTTGACTCTATGTAATAATCCTTCTTTTTTACCCGATAGACACAACTGATCCTCTACATCATTTCTCCAGCACCACACTTCAAAACTTTCGAAAGTAATTAGTCATCTGCACACACGTGTAGCAAATTACCCCAAATTAAAGTACGGCAAGGTAGCGTTATTCTGAACACTGACAGCACAGCAACCTAACATTGTTCATCCCAGTAGCTGTCACACGCAGGGAAGAAACTGCAAGTAAACCAATTTTATGTTCAAATTACGCGTGACCACTTCATTACTCTCTATCATCAACAGCAACCAGAGTATCTACCCTCGAGCTTAGATTTGCCGCAGAATTTTCCTAAGACAGGTTTCGTTTCCAATGATGGTATTTGCTAGTGTCACAGATAGTAGGAATGAATGTACGTTTTTATTACAGTGACACCCAGTGGCAAGACCTGTCCTTCATCAAAGCGTCTTTTTCTTTATAACTCTGTAGGGAATGCAATATTTGAATAGTGTTAATTAAACTACAAATAGCGTACTTCTTAGGCATAGTGGTAAGATTGTTGTGTTTAAATTCTCAAACCTTTTGCTTAATTCGAGAATTTTCGGTCTTGACTATCGATCTGAAGACCGCTTGTTCTGACAAACATCCTTCCAAAATATATTTAAATTGGCCACAACGGATACCTTTTTCATCCTTACCAATGCTCAGTTATTCACTCCTCGAACAACTTTAACTCGACTGCAGAGTAGGCAACAAAATCAGCAGGACTCTTACAGAATATTCAGTGACCTAGACTGTAATTCTTATTACTTTACTCCGTACATTGTCTAAATCAGGCGGACAAAATTGGTGGGACATGCAGTAGGCGCGGTAGATACAGAAAATAAATGCACATAAAATGTAGCTTGGAAAATCCGAGGGATATAAAACACTTGGATAATCTAGACGTAGATGGAAAAGTTTTATTAAAGTGAATCTCAAGTAAACGGCTTACGAAGACGTGAATTTCATTCATCTGGCCCAGGAATGGGACTAATGGGATTATTGCGGTGGCGGCAATGAATATTCAGTTCCATAAAAAGTGGGAAATTTATTTATAAGAGAGTGATTCTTAGGTTTTCAAGAAGTGTGTTAGCTCCGCAACGTTTCTTAAACAAACACGGAATACGAATACGTTGGAAATGTGGTTGAATCACTCCACGGCCATTACCACTTTAAATTTTTTTTTTACGCAAGGTAATCTTTCCACATTTCTCCCTTAAAATTTATATTCCAGACACATTTGTTCTGTTTCACATACAAAAGCTTCTTACAACTGTCACATGCCCCTTGCAGATTCGTTACCCTCTTCCTGAAACTGCAGGTCTTTTTTTTTTGTAATAAATACAAGTTCTTCTACTCTTCGTAGAATTAAATGCAGTGAAGCCAAAAAATTCAGGGAAAATTTGCTTAATCCTTTTGTATGTGGAAGAGGGCGAGAACGCCCACACTGTGAGGAACTAGGCATCTGCAGAGAAAAGTCTCCTTTCATTTCATACAGAAATATGCTTGGTGTCACGACAGGAAGGGAGGGAGGGAGGGACGCTGCATGTACACGTCACCATGCCTGTACACAAGTGTCCTACGTAACTGCATATTATGGCCTGCAGAATAAAAGAAAGACAACGAGGATTAACGTGTAAAATTTATATTATCTTGGATACAAGTTTCTTTTTATGGCGAGCTACTTTGAGTACCGAAGAAATGAAGTTTGAACAAGTCGCTGAAGATGACTTCAAAATCGGATAAAGCAGGTAGGTAAGGTAAAGCAATCCCATTACAGGTCTCAACAGGCCCTGAGGTTTGCAGGATGTTGAAGCTCCCAGATTTATAGAAAATCTGGCACTTGAAGGTGGTAAGGTTTTCAGCCCTACGCACCGGCCGCGTTTACTCATTTCTGTTAAAGGCTGAGTCGGCCCCAGGGCCATAGCGCGACCGAAAGGATATTTCCATGAAAAATGACACCATCGGGAATTGAACTCGCGACCTTCCGGTTTGTAGCGCAGTGCCTCAACCAACTGCGCCACCGCGCGCCCCAAAGCAGGTAGGATGATATGTAGATATATTGCATTCCCACAATTTATAATGTATTTATTTGTACAGTTGCATTGGATCATGTTACTGATACTGCAGTAAACTGAGTGCAATGGAGGAAGACCAAGAATACAAAGAGGTGTAGGACTCTTTCTAGAATTTCAAACACAACACAGCGCGACACGCATCCATCCATAGTAGGAGTAATAGGCCGTTCAGTAACTCACTTTATCTCGATCTGCATTATGCACAACGCACAAAGTTAACAACACCTGCGACTCTTGCGCAGTGGTCTGAACGCGCAGACATCCGATGTCAAACAGAATTTCTGTAACTGAACATCTCAAACGTAAAAGAAACTAACAGCTTATTTTTAAATTTGTAGCACCTGCAGTTACTCCGGTTATTCTACACCAGAAACACGTGGTGTTTTATTTAACGGCTGTCAAATAAAATCCTTCAATATAGTGCGAGCATTTTCCAGCATATCGGCCACAAAATTTACAGAATACAACATTTGTCCAACTAATGCAATATTGTGATTCTGAATGTCTTTACATTAAAATATTTTTGTGTTGATCCGACATATTTAGATCCCAGCTAGGAGCATCTTCAGGGATTCGCTCAAAATTCTAATGGTGTAACTTTTACTTTTGAGATAATCCCTGAAGATGATCCACCCGGAATCGAAACATGTTGGATCAACATATAAATATTGTAATATAAAGATATTTACAATAATAATAGTGCATTAGTTGGATGAGTATTGCATTTCATCAATAACCATGCACGGTACGAATAACGTAAAATTTACAGAATGAATTGAGAAGTTTCAAAATGTATGCTCTGAAATTAACTAACATTTGTGCGTACCGTCAAGTAGCATAGCAGATGTCTGAATAAGCGGGTGATATTTAGAGATCAGTACGTACTTTCAAGGTAAATAATAAAAGTTACTTAAATAAAAAATGAACAGCTCCGAAATTGACTAGGCTAAATGTTTCTCGAATATAAGTAGTAGGCCAGATAGTTCGGCACTTTCAAATGCCACAACCGCATTCATGAGTTGCGAGTCTCTTGAAGTCCGGCCACTGAGTTGCTTGTATCTAGATTAGGCTGGAAGCTGAAATATAAGGACACTTTAAAAGAAAATTGGAAATCATTATATTGCCCGCGGAACAAAGTTTGCGTTCTTTCGTGACCAATAACGCCGTTTTTCTCGTCTGCCTTACGTTCTCTGCATCGTGATGAGCCATTCTGGTACCGAACTACACTCTCGTATGAGGCAGTACGTGCATCCAAACGCTGTAGCCTTTTTTACTCTTGACATGTTGCATACTCCGCGTATTTGTAAATCAGTGTTTAGTAGCCACCAGCAAAACAAACTTACCAGGTAAATGTAGATAGGCCTACCCATTATTTTATACCATACTTTCGCCAGCGTATTTACGTTGCAACTTATTCACCAGGGAGACTGCACGTTCAGTGGAAGTGAAGCCTCCAAGCACTACACTTGCACATACTTTCATCTATGTCGCATACACCACACATCATAACACATGACTACTCATTCTACATCAATGACTACATAAATACTAGTAGGGGAGTTCATTGTTTAATAGTGAGTACGTATGTATAGAGCTACACATTTAAAATATTAAAATACGAGAATTAATCATTATTTTTAGTCTTAGCCTTAGATGTTTTTGGCGAGGTGCTGGCAAAACTATAAATAAAGGTACGTCTAGTTTTAAACAGATTCCCTGATAATGGTTCACTTAGAAGGAAACCTTTTGGAAAATTTATGACAAATACTAGGTTAAATACATTTACCTGAGAAATGTATTCTATTTGTGGTTCATAACCATTGCTCAGGCCTTTTATTTGGGAGGTATCCAATTCTAAACCAAACCGACGTTCTAATTTTACAGAACGCGATGATCCGTGACTGTGTTGATTTTGTCGAAGCGGCCTAGACCTAAAGGGCATTTTCGAATGGAATGACAGCACAGTGAGCGCTGAATAGGCCTATATAAGGATGTGAAAGGAGAAGTTAGTGCCCTTACGATCTGATGCAGTTTGCTAAGCAGCGTACAAGAAAGTGTCACTCAGTACTGGAATATTTTTCTTGCTTGTGATATTAAATATGAGATATGACACACCGAACATAAGACTAAATTAATTAAATTAAATTAAATTAGCATTTCCTTACTATTTCGTGTGAAATCGGTGTTCCTGAAAATGTGTTACATACGCAGTACAAATGATACACTTTGAGGCGGGCTAAAGAAATGCTTGTGCCGCGACGATGATACTGTCCAAATGGAAGAAAAAGATTCAGATTTGCTTCGTGGAAAGTACTGAAAAATGTGCAGGAATTTTCTGACAATAGATCTAGTACTAAACCTTAAATCCGGATCCCTTATTGTCTCTCACATCAGCATCCAGACACACTAAGGGCTAACTGATCACTGTCCAGCAGTATCCACATTTTCTGCTCCTGAATTGTTATCTGCTTCCAAGATACATCACTACAGAACTGTGATACTGACATATTCAGCAAGTATTAACCAGTCGCCGATCCCAGGGACCGTCCACTAAACGTCTTGCTTATACATACATTTTTGAAAATAAGTCGTTTCCAGCCACGTAGATTCAACAGAGGCAAAACGTGGATGCCTTAGGGTTTCGCGCATATTTAGCGGGGTGTTCAGTTTGTTTATTTTTGATATTTTGCAAATTACTTGTCAGTGCAAACAGGTTTGTAGTGGGCGATATCACACCCACTTGCACCCCCTGGCTAGAGGCCTGGGCTCCTACTGCAGGGTGCCCTGCCCCTAGCAAGCTTCTTTCACTGCAACTCTTGAGCCTTGCCTGGCTATACGCAGTAGCCCATTTGGATTGTCATACGTTTGTGTCGTTGAATTGATAGTTCTTCCTCCAAGATGTCAGCCCTGCTGCGGGCTACTTCACGTTACCCTCATGTAGCCCTGTCAAAACCCCTGTCCTTCTTCAGCTCATCCACCAACTTCGCCGAAGGGATTCGTTGCCACAGACCCGGATGTGGGTTACTCGACTTAACAGAGTCCACCATGAATAGGAGAGCGCAGCTGGTTTGAGAGAGGCTAGGACATCTCTCTTCTAGTGGGTTGTTAATTACGGGGAGTATCACTGGTGACACCCACCTCTACAATCTAACGCTGTAGAAACAGCTGTGACGTTTAGTCATTTGAGTAAGGACCCTCGCATTTCTCAATTGCGAATTTTGGTAATGGTCGTACTTGACACAAAGCGTAGCAGTGTTGAATTACAACATTTAAGTCGCCCTCTACTAAGCACTCCCGCACATTTTTGTCCATAAGTGGCTAAATTTTGCAGTTTTACTATTCTTACACTGGGGCACGCGTTGGTGCAGTTGGTTGAGGCACTGCACTGCCAAGCGGAAGGTCGCAGTTTCGATTCCCGATTGTGTCATTGGAATTTTTCATTGACATAATCCTTTCGGTCGCGCTATGGCTCTGGGGTCGACTCATCCTCCAACAGAAATGAGTAACCGCGGCCGATTATCTTGAAATGTCGGAGCCTCAACCTCCTGGAAATCTAAGGGTCTGTCCAGGCTGGTAATGGAATTGCTTTACCTTACTAATCTTATATTAACTTTTTTTGCTTAGCTGTATCGTGCGGGATTCCTCTACATCGTTTAGCACGAGAGCACGTTTGGCCTTTAGCCGTCGTTCTCAGCATCGCAAAAATATCACAACAGTCAGGAGTACTGTGACGTTCACAAAAAGTAATCAGGAAAAGTTTCTATACTACACACTGTGCAGACAAGCGAAATTTTGCAAATTAATTTAATGCCAATTCTAGTGCTTGAAGAAACGGAATATTTCTGCATAGCTGTACGAAATGTTGAAAATAAAATATTTAGCGTAGCTACGTCTTATCTAAACTCTGTATGAATGACATGCAAACAAGCCTCTAACTAGCTCTCCTCATGTCATAATTTGTAAACCGAACGCGACCGAAAACAGAGAGTCTATGACTTTACAATAGTGAGCCCCATGATCAGAAGTCCATATGGATACAAGGTAAGAGACATAAAGATATTTAACCAAGCAACGAAAAAAAAAGATGGGCGAATAAGCAAATCAGATAATCTGTTGTCACTAACGGAAGGCGGAAAGCAAAATGTGTAGCAAAAATGAGTATTTTTATGACTGTGAAGGACAGTTACGATTTCAACGGGATTCAGATAAAGCCAGTCACTAACGCACGTGGCACAGAGGTGAATATAATCACGAAACCTAAGAAACGTTGATTAAAACAGTCTTCACCTTTACAAATACGGGAAAGTAAACACAATAGGCTGCTCTGAAAAAAAAATTTCGTTATCAGAAGACAAAGTGAAAAGTTTAAAGGATAAATGAAGAAAAATAGTTGAACAAAATTAACGAAAAATTAAATACATGAAAATATTTTAAATGTTGAAATTTTAACAGGCACCCTTATAAGAAATAAATTCATTCTTCTCAGAATAACCTTAGCACCGAATGGAACACTAAACAGTGTTTTTAGTCAATGGAAACACTTTCCCCTAATATCGGCAATTTCAATGACAATAAGCAAAACATAGGAATACACACTGAAATATATTTGGATTTACACTGAAGTATGTTATTTCCCTGGGACAGTTATATAGTGCCTGGTCACTTACTTTAGTAACATCTGGACCTTCACTAAACAAGCGGTATTTTTTACCTCTAAATTTTTCATTATTAGCAATCAAACCTTATCATAAATAAAGCTTAATTTCCAGATGTCTATCCATGTTTGTTAGTCTATGATTTATGATATTTATTTGATTACGAATAAAAAACCTTCTTATTCCCCTTAATTTGGCAATCCATCATTTTTGACAGGTAAATACGTTTTTAATACAATGAGTACAGCATATCGCCTACACAGTGTGTTTATATGCATCGACTATTTCTCACAACACTTGGGCCAGCACATTAAAGTATTTCTCTAAACATCATTTAGCAGTTCGTTTTTCTAACAATTATATTAAAGTGAGACTTTCCCGTAGTTTTACTAATTACAAATATATTTCTCTCTTTCTCTCACACACAACTAAAGTAAAATAGGCTACAGGTTTCGCCTTGAACAAACCATCATCAGGCCAATAAATGGAACATTGAAAAGAAAAATTAAGGCTGCAAACTGGCCGTTCATTTTCCAGGACGTTTGAGTAAATATCGGCTGTCAGCCGTTGCATGCATCCGCCATTCAGCCTGCGGAATATTACCGGCAAGAGGAAATTTCAAATTTCAAAGTCCAGTAATTTTGTAACGGTTGCGAATTGGGCCCACGTTGATATATTTTTGACTCGGTAGGAACTCCAAGAATCTAATTCCAAAGTTATGGTGCAAAGTTGCAGGATATTCTGTATATTATTTAGTTCAGTACTTTTCGATGAAGGGTCAAACAAATACTAAAATCATGGCTTTACCTAATGAACTACAAATATCTGATTCATCCCAAATGCAGCAATAAGAGTGGTGAAATTCTTGACTATGTTATGCAAACAGCACAAGCAATGTAATAAGGGGGCATAGTCATAGAGTAAACAAAGCGTGTGTTATAATTTTCTTTGCACTGTATCCGTAGGAAGACACGTTCATTGGCGTACGAACGAGTGGCACTAACATGTGCAAGTAACTTTGTGTGTGCTGACGCAGTCGGCTACAAAACGATCCGTCATTTGAGTAAGCGTAGTATTTAATTCGATCAGATCGCTACCACACGTGGAATGTGCCTGCAGGAAGCCATCGCGACGTCCGGATATCACTTTCTCTGTGAGCAGAGTACGCTGCCTCGAGCATCAATTTCAAACCAACTGGAGAGGATGGGGGCAGGTCCCTTAACGAGATAGTGCTACCTTTGAGTTAGAAAGGAGAAGACGGCTTCTTAGCTACTTGTGGCTCAGTAAATTAGCAGTTGATAGATGCGGTTTATTATAATTAACCCTGGAGGCTGACAAGATGTGAATGAGGCAGATAGACCACTACGCCGACTGACAATCTGGCATGACAAACAGGAAAGTAGATAACGCGAAATACATATGAATCAAAGAAGACGGAAGGTGAAGTCCATGCAGCACCAGAAACCATCCTGTCCCCAACATGCCTACTCTTTCCATCACCACAATTCCAGGCTATAATCCTTATGCAGACAAAATACCAATTCAGCATTCTGCTCAACACAGCTATTTGTATTTACAAGGTTTTTGTGGCAGTTTCTGTCATGGATTACACTTTTGAGTCATATTTGGCTATTTTCAAGTCATAGTCGTATGTCAGGACAGTTGACGTTGTTAATGCGATCTTAAAGATAAATATTTAAAAAATCAAAATTTCGATAAATTCTAAAAGGTTTTGCTGATGGTGCGTAATATTGTCTGGTGATGGGTTTATGGACTTTATACATTGTCCGAAGACTAAAATATTAAAATATTAAAAATTAAAATTCACAAAGTTTCGGAATCTGGATCTGCTTCCATCCTCAGGTGAACGGAGGAAGAGAAGAGAGGAACACCTACTCTGTTGGCCCCTTTAGAAAGAGGGAGGCTAGCTAGTTGTGTTATCTGACACACAACTTTCTTTGCACTTGCTACAGATACATAGGTAGAAGTATACAGAATGTAACGGATGGAAATCGGGCGCATGTTACAGCACAACTTATCCGAAACAATATGCATAAAAATTTCAAATTCCGACTTGTTCACACTAATATCTGCAGCAACATTGTCTAAATAAAAACCCCTCTGGAATCTGATGAAGGTAACTTGACTCTGTATGAAGTTTACAGCACGTTAGTAGCATTTGTCACTGTAGGACTACTGCCTCCTGAGTCGTAACGCCATGCAGTCTTTTACGTATTTTCCATTGTTTCCGACGCCCACATATGATCTTCCTTTAAGGTCCCTTCTACCCTTAAGATGCAAGCAGTACATTCCTATGCAACGTCGGTAATCTTCATAGTCACGGATGTTAGAAGCTCAGAACGCGCAATTTAATTTTCACCTTCAAGTTTAATGTTAGACTAGGGTGGAATATAAACTGAGAAGCATTAGGCTTTCAGTTGCAGGCTGGTGTGATAGGCAGAAAAATCCACTTTATTTATAAAACTTACAACAGGAGGAAATTCGCTATTGTAGACGAAACGTATAAAAAAGTCAAGTTAATGTGCCGGGAATAAACAGTGATAATTAGAATGATATTTTAACAAGCATCTCAATTGTAATATTTTTTAAACCCTGTTGAACCCTAGGCAAGACCCTATAAGTTTTACACACGACCCTATACCCCTCTATGTAGGCTGCTATACAGCTCCGTGTAGGAGGATATGTACAGACCCACGCAGGGTCTTACTGACCTCCATGTATGACTCCACTAAATCCCCTAATACTTTTCAAAACAGAAAATTGTTTTGCATGTAATGTCGCATGAGTAAGAAATCACCATATGACTTCAGAAATTCTTAAAAAATACCGTAAATATGTTTATATCCAGCACAGAATTGAAGAGATCTTCAAGTAAAGCAATGCAGCTGTACTCAGGAAAAGATAGAGCAAAGAGTCTCTTCCGCGCACAGTTCTTGAAGTAGATGGTGGATAAATTAAAAATATACAAAAAACGGAACTACAAATACATTAAAATATTTCACATTTTCATAGAGATTTTTGGGCAGCTTTTAGTTGGGATCGTCCGAAAATTTAATGAAGTCTCCGAAACAAAATCGCATGCGCCACCCTAAGCTCACTGTCTTCTATTTATGAAAGGAGTGCACATCCGATAGTAGATCCCAAGTCCCATTTTCTGTGCAAAATTCCTCCTTATTAACAAGTGATCCTACGAACACCCGCCAGTTAAACAGATCACACGGGCTGTCACAAAGCCAAGGAGCTAAACGCGTTAGATCAGCATCTCCTACTGCTTCTAAAGACCAAACCATAAGCTTCACACCTGCTGAGTTCCTGTTTTGTTACTTTGGTTCCGATAATAGTCAGACCACTTCGAGTGTTTACACAGACACGTCACTGTCAGCAGCTTAACCTTTTCAAGCACAGTGGTAAATACATGTAACGCCACAGTGGTAAATACATGTAACGTCACAGTAGTAAATACATGTAACGCCACAGTAGTAAATACATGTAACGCCACAGTAGTAAATACATGTAACGCCGGCTGAAATACTCTAACAGGTCTGCATTTGCACACAAATTTAATTCAAGTGTTTCACATGGATCCCATAAGACACACCTATAATTTCCGTGACTTCAGGCCTCCGCCGCGATGTTGATCAGATCTCCGCTCTTCTGGGATGTTACGCAGCGTCGAGTGGTAATCCTTTACCGACGTTTCGGGACAACCTATCGGTCCCATCTTTAATGGTCAAGAAGACCCTTGAAGAAGACGGGACGGATAGGTTGTCGGTAAAAGATTACCACTCAATGCTGCGTAACATCCTAGGAGGCAGCAGATCTCACACCTGTACCTACCTAAACAGCATTAATTGGTTGGCCTTTATAAAGGATATAATGTTCTCTGTGAGGTACAAACTGAATTTTTGTGTGTAATTTACATGCATGCCAGTCTTCAAAGGGTTAATTAAAGCCAGCTATTTTTCTGTTTCATAACGACGCCGCTTGTTCGTCTCATTATGCTACACGAGAATGTCCGACTGTGGAAAGAGATGACAGTCACTCGGCAATGAACTTCTTCGATACAATCACAATTAATGTGTGTCCTTTACTTATGCCATAACAAGCCATGTAGTGCTTTCTAGCCGACCTTTGCAAAATAATATGTGTGGTCTAAGACTGCAGAGACATTTGGCCTCTTCAAAATACGTGTATAATGCAGTCCCTTTGCCTAAATTATACACTTTCAGCCTCTCTGCTTTTTGCATATTCTAGAGAGTTACAAAATAACACAAGATAGAAATCTTAAACAGTATTACTTATTTAACATTATAAACAAAAATAATAACAAAATAATATTTTATTCTTGTTGGGACACTTATTTTCCACGTTATTTTTCATTCAACGTAAACCATGCTAAATAAAAATTGTATGAAATAATATTTTTCCGGTCTTAAGGCCGACCACTTTGAAACCCTCTGATATGTTTAAGGGAAAACACACCTGACTTCGTTCTATAGTAAAACCTACATCGTATAAAAGCCGAAGGTACGCAGTAAATCAACACACGACATCGACATTAACTGCTTTTGACCTTCCACTTTGATTCACTGTTCTTAATCCTGTCTCGGTATTCTACACCGCGTAACGCTGGCTTTTGTTCCGCGCTGTAACCTTGCGAAGCGCCATTTCATCACAATCCCCAGTCCACTGTTCCTTTGTCCAGACCGTTCACTAACACCTTCTGCCTCTCTCGTGGATTTAAAAGAGGAACTGCTTATGTTTAGCTCCAGTATAACTAGCTAAAACTTGTCAGGTTAAGGTAAATTCTCATCCTAACACACAGTAAGCCAACGTACACAGACATTTTTAAACTTACAAGTTATACCAACTTGTACTACAATAAGAAATAAAAGTTTCCTTGGCGTGTTTATTGAAAACTTTTAAAACTTGGAGATCAACACTTAGTATGATCGAAAAATGTTGTTACCAACTGTATAATATCGACACTAATAAACAAGTTGTAACAGCTAAGAAGTTACTCTTACATTCATTCCCATGGACGATTTTCCTAAGCAATTATTACAAGCGCTCATCCCGAAGTTTTCTTGAATAAAAAAGCGAACTTCACAACGTGCTACATGAACTGATTTTATATCTGTTAATCTTCGGGTTTTCGTGATCTTAATTTAAAAGAGATAAAATGCACAAGATATTTAATTGTTCTTACTTTTGGCTCGGTAAGGCAGCAGGTAAGTGGCAATGAAATACACTTCACACGTACTTAGTTAAACGACATAAACCAGAAAACTGAACGATTGAGGTCACGTTTGGAGGCAAAATGCTGACGAAAATGTTTAATAAGCTTAACCGAACACTCTTGAGTTCGCAGTTTCTATAAACGGGTCTCTTGTGTACAGAGAATTTTTTGCATTGAAATTTCACGCTCTGAGTGCGAATTATCTCGGACAAGTAACTAGCAAATACCTAACTTAAGCAAAGAAATCTGATGTTGTGTAAAACTCGATAGAGGAAATTTAAGAAATATCAGATACTGTGTCTTTTCCTAGATCGCTCCCTCACAACACACGCTCCTAAGTTTAATGAAAGCTTCAAGACAGATCTTTCTCTAAGGGAGGACAAATTGTAACATTTAAAGTATGTGATCTGTGAGCACGTAAGGCACGTTCCTGTGTGGAACAAGTGCTCACACTTCTCCAGGCAGGCCGTTACTCTACCTGGCAATAACTGGAGTGCGTGCGAATGTACTGTATGTATGACAGTAAGGCAGAGAGAAGACGAAAACTTTAACATCTGGGAAGAACTAGCGCAGGCGGCCCCATGTCCCTGTTTGTGCGCCACATTTGCAGAGACAGTTGCTGTCAAAGAAAAAGTAGAATGCGGCGGAATATAGAGACCGGCTCTCATGACCCTGTTTCGTTTTGGGTAGTTTCTTTGGGGAATCATTCTTTAGGGGAATATGCTCAAATGCGCAGGGAAAAAATGGGAAATTTGTATCAAGCGGAAAGCCTTTAATTTCTTCTTATCGACTAGAAAGCCTTTTCAGTGCGTTCCTGTTCAGTTGAAGCACAAGTCGACATCAGCTTCACTATTAATATTGTAAAACTCTAAAGATTCTCAGTATGAACTTCTAAAATACTCTCAAAGACAGAAAAAATTATTTTGAAAAAATAAAAATTTAGGACAATCGGTCCTTCCTAAAAATTCTGTAGATTGTTTTTGGTCGCCTGTACTCTTCCTTTAGCATTACATACTCAAATAATTTAAATCTATTCGGCGCCACTCTTAGGGCCTTCTGTGACAATTCCTCTTATTCCGTTTTTTTTACTTATCCTTTTTTGACACTTTTGCAATTTTGTTAAACCGTCCACAACCCAGTGCGAATAATTTAGTTCCCTAACCAAGATAAAACATTATAATGTTAATATATGGTTAGATTTCCGTATTAATGTAGATATATTAATGTAATTTATTTTTAACAATTAAGAAACAAGTTTCTGACAGCACTTACTCAACCAATCAAATGTTGATAGCGGACACCATTTTTGTGATTTAGCGCGTGTATCACATGTCGAAGGAATCTGAAGCCCTCATCTTCGGTGCATCCCGAATTCATTACGTGTAGTTGCCAGAACAGAAGTTACTACAATTTCATAACTGGTGATAAGAGACGGTTTTGAACATTTATATTCTGGTGGTATGAAATTTTGGGATCTTTCAGCAGAATTTATTTGGGTTTGATGCAGATTTTTAGCCCAAAACAAGGAATTATCGGGTTACTCCGAAACTTTGGAAAATTTGTACCAGAATAAGCGGCGTCACATTCTAGAAACTTTATTCTTTGTAGGCATGGACGTGACAACCTCAGTCTTGATGAATCTAGCACTGCAATAAAATTTTCCAGGCTATGAATTTACAGATATCGATTTAGTTGAAGCTGAACTGCTGAGAGCAAGCAGCATGGCTCTGTACCACCCACTCAGGGAATCACAATGTACTACCGTAACTTCAAGGAAGGAAGAATTTTTTCTAATTATTTCTCGAAATGGTGAATTAGACTTAAGACTAGAAGCACTAGGTTTGTGAAGTTGTCCACTGGACACTCAACAAAAAAACAGAATGTTTCGACAATTATCCGTACCAGAGTTCGGAAATGGTAGGGGCTGCTATCAATTTGGTTCAAAACAAAGAAATAAACTTAATGACTGGAACCAAATGATCCTCTAAACTGAAGAGAGGAACAATTCTTTTTTTTTTTAATACGGAACTCTAGACCCAATCCAGAAACCAAGAAAGAATAAGGAAATATTTCCGTAGTGAAGCAGATAATTCAAAAATACTGGCCTATAATTTACGGTCAAAGACTATTATCGGATGTTATGTTAGGGGGCCGACAATGATTACAAGTCTGTGGTAAATTAATGCATGGTTGGTCACTATGGAGCACGCCCAAAGGCCTATGCCAGGGGCTGAAGATACTGGCTAATGATCGCCAAAATATAACCGCCGCGAACCCTCACTTTCGGGAAGCCCGTGTTCGAATTTGTTCATTGCACGTCGATAGAATATACGTTTCACTAAACTGGACTACGTTACTACAGTGACCTACAACGTCACTTCTGATAATGGCTGGGAGATTTCAGAAGTCCAGAAGTCTCGATTTTTGATCTAACGTACACATTTATAAAAACTGGACAAAATTTGGCTGTGGCTTTTCGCGAGAAACATCACTTTAGGAAATTTCACACAATTGTTACTTAATAGCCTCCCGTAAGACCACCTGGGAAACAAAGCTTTTTTGATCATCAAAGCGAATTCCGATGTAACAGACCAACAACAGAAGCAGTCAGAAAAAAAACTGTAGAAATTTTAAACGAATGTCGAGAAAAAATATAATATTGGGTCTGTAACAATGAGACTGCAGGCAGTTTCAAGTAACTGCGAAGGGGCGAATCCTTTCTGACAAACAATCAGTTCAGGAGAACCTGAAAAAAGGATTATGTTTCAAGTTTCTTGCAAATTATAATTGACTCCACGGAGCAGAAATCATTCTGAAGAATTTTCAGTTGCTCGGCGTGTGGAAAAACTGCCCATCTTTATAGAATGCGAAGATTCATAACTGTTTTCACAAAACCCTCACCAAAAGACTCTACTCTGTGACAGCTGGATCCAGCCTACGCATCGTGTCATGTTCAAGATGCATACAGCCATCTCTGTCTAGGTCGCCCCATGCAGCAGTTTCTCCCGATCGATCATACAAGTCATGAAACTAAGACAAAAACTCCTTAACACAATAATAAATAACTTGGAACTATTGAAATTGTCATATATATAAATATGAAATTAACTTCACAACACATTACAAGAATAACGTACTTCTGAAACGAGTATAATTGTTATTTATTTAAAAACTGATGTCGTCTAGTTTACATTAAAATATTAAACATCAAAACACATACACACGTAAACCAATTGCTTTACCATTCCATGAGTATGGCTGTGAAAGTAGCCTTGAAATGGCGCAGGAGCATGCATTAGGCAGCAATCTTCTAAGTAAAAGATACGGTGCAAAGTGGCGAGAATGAGAGAATACTACATAACCACAAACTTCCTAATTGATTTTTCTCTCCCTGTCTTTGCAGAAAGACTGAGCTGGCTCAGGATAGGGACAGGTGGCAGTCTCTTGTGAATGCGGAAATGGACCTCCGGGTTCCATAAAATGCGGGGAATTTCTTGACTAGCTGAGAAACCGTTAGCTTTTCAAGAAGGCCTCTGCTTCATGGAATGAGTGAGTGAGTGAGTGAGTGAGTGAGTGAGTCGTGAGTCAGTCAGTCAGTCAGTCAATTAGTCAGTCAGTCAGTCAGTCAGTCAGTCAGTTAGTTATTTAGTTAGTTAGTTAGTTGGTTGGTTGGTTGGTTAGTTAGTTAGTTAGTTAGTTAGTTAGTTAGTTAGTTAGTTAGTTAGTTAGTTAGTTAGTTAGTTAGTTAGTTAGTTAGTTAGTTAGTTAGTTAGTTAGTTAGTTAGTTAGTTAGTTAGTTAGTTAGTTAGTCAGTTAGTTAGAGTCATCTTTGCAGAAAAAAATAAAATAAAATCCTAGCTTATTCACACGGAACAGGTAAGGGAAAAATAACTGCATACACAAATGCTCCACAAAACGTTAAATCTTTAATATGAAAGAGGATTCATTTCCTGCGACTATTATTGGATTCCAGAACGCTGGAGCTAGAAATCGTTCACAGTTACCGGTCTAGCGCCAGCCTCAATTAAATTTTGAAACTGACTGCATGCTGAATATTTCCGTGCTGCCACCAGTAGATAAATGAGTGTGAAGTGACAGAAGGGGTTGGAGAGGTAAAGGGGACAAACGGACAGTAACCATTGGTGAGTGTTCAAGTTGTAACCTCCAGTCTAGGAATTGCACTGTCCGGGTTTAAGGTCTGCCTACTGAAGTTCGATGAGATGTTCTATTGCGAGACTGATAATCAAGTTCTTGTGAAGAGGGAGTGGAAGATGAACAGCGAACTCCTAAAGTGATCTACAAGGAACTGGCGACGGCCTAAGGACAGTATAGGGTGTGATATATAGCAGGTGAACAGACAACGCAACATTCCACCCCTAATTTATATTACAGATACGCTTTGTTGAAGCGCAAACCTGAGTACTACATCGTCTGAGGCACCACGCAGTGTGCCACTTCATATCGGGTATTTATCTCACTATTATTATCTCAAAAGACAAAAGTGCCAGGGACGGATTCATAAATGTAAACCTTTGATTTTCTAAAATTGCGCCCTTCACCTTTACGTCGTATGGGTTTATTAAAATAATATCAAAATAAGATACTCATAAAATAAGATTCCATTCCATACCGGTACGTTTCGATCATAGACAAAACTATTAAACATGACATTATAAGAATATTCTGAACCACTGCCGGCCAACACCGTGCAGTATCACAGTTTAAATTATGTAGATATGCAAGAAATTTTAATAATTACACAGGCACGTTTCAAAATTGACAGCTGTACTTTGGCAGCCGACACACCGTCAGTAGGGTGCAAATGATATGCAAACATTCAGGTGAAAAGTAAAAAAAAAAGAGAAATCGGGAGGTCATACTGTGAGGATAAATCTAAATTTTTCACTGGAATTTAAGTTTAAATAAAAAAGAAAAAACATTAACAAATTAAAATTTTGAGCCGTGTAAATGCGTACACCAGGTTCGACGTTCCTTAAAGTTGAAATTTATGGAAGTAAGTCTTTTTTTCCATGAATGAAAGAATATATTTTCATAGAGATAATCAAGAAACAGTGCTTCTTTACCAACAAAACCAAGCGTGGAGTTAAATCGTTGGCAAAAGTTAAACTGAGCTGTATTATTACTTCTTATAATTATTTGGACAGGCAAAATTCTTAAAATCTGAAATGTGAGAAGCTCACATTTTCTGCTTACTGGCTAAAACTTCATTGGCCTATGTTACATTTGGTGAGTTTCCTTGAATGCCTCTCAGAAAGTGCAGTACAGGAGGTCAAATGGAAAAACGGCAGCACCGAACCTGTTGAGGACTTTACTTGTCTGTGGAAAGCTAATGCAGATTCCAGTGGCCGCGCGGCCTAAGGCATGGGTCTGCTGCCGCTTGGTTGCTGGGATTGCGGATTCGAATCCGCCAGGGGATATGGATGGCTGTCTCTTGTGAATGTTGTGTGTTGTCAGGTACAATTCTCTGCGTCGGGCTGTTCGCTCGTCCAGCGAAATCCTACCGACTATCGTGTGTCTAATCGAGTGTGATCGTGAAGCCTCGACAACGAGGAGGCCCTGGTTCATTAGGGGCCGTCGTGCCACGAAATAAATGGAAAGGAAATGAAAATAGTCAATTAGATACAGGATATTACTTGTGTATAAGAGAAAGTATGAGCAGTTAAGACAGTAGAGTGTGTTAGTGATAGGATGTCACACATAGTGCTCAAAGGGTGATTGTGTGATTATTTTTCTGAATGCGACTTCGCCAACTGAGAAAAAAGTGACGATTCGACAGTTTCTGCGAGGAATTATCAGAAATAGTCAGATTAGTTTCCCAATCAAGAAGGCTGAAATGGCAGGGGATTGGCATGTGACACCTACCGGGTAAAACAGAAGTGCCTATTAGGTTTCGGCTGGGATATCTGCAGGAAACAGGCTACTTGGAGAATTAGGCATAGACAAGAGTTCATCTTAACGAAAGAGAATGGAAGGGCGCGGTCTGGGTACAACTGACTCAGCAGCAGGCTCTTGTAAACTGGGTAATGAACTGTTTGATTCAACAAAGTGCGCAGAATTTTTTACTAGAAAAGAAAATACTAAATCAGCAAGGAGGGGTCTGTTCCATCCATCCAGTTAGTTAGTTAGTTAGTTAGTTAGTTAGTTAGTTAGTTAGTTAGTTAGTTAGTTAGTTAGTTGGTTAGTTAGTTAGTTAGTTAGTTAGTTAGTTAGTTAGTTAGTTAGTTAGTTAGTTGGTCTGTCGGTTGGTTAGTTAGTTAGTTAGTTAGTTAGTTAGTTAGTTAGTTAGTTAGTTAGTTAGTTAGTTAGTTGGTTGGTTGGTTGGTTGGTTGGTTGGTTGGTTAGTTGGTTGGTTAGTTAGTTAGTTAGTTGGTTGGTTGTTTGGTTTGTTGGTTGGGCTGTCGGTTAGTTAGTTAGTTAGTTAGTTAGTTAGTTAGTTAGTTAGTTAGTTAGTTGGTTGGTTGGTTGGTTGGTTGGTTGGTTAGTTAGTTAGTTAGTTAGTTAGTTAGTTAGTTAGTTAGTTAGTTAGTTAGTTAGTTAGTTAGTTGGTTGGTTGGTTGGTTGGTTGGTTGGTTGGTTGGCTGGTTGGTCTGTCGGTTAGTTGGTTAGCTAGCTAGCTAGTTAGTTAGTTAGTTAGTTACTTAGTTAGTTAGTTAGTTAGTTAGTTAGTTAGTTAGTTAGTCGGTTGGTTGGTTGGTTGGTTGGTTGGTTGGTTGGTTGGTCGGTCGGTCGGTCGGTCACTCAGTCAGTCAGTTACTTAGTTAGTTACTTACGTAATTAGTTAAAATAATTTCAGTTTTGAATTTTAAAGTCCCATTTGTCCTTCGCCTGTGATGACTCAGTCTCTGCTTGCAGCCTGAAATTGGTGGCAGCTGCTTTATTCGTAATTTTGATAACCATCGATGAGCCACACGAAACCTGGACCTAACTCGCTTGAACTAAATTTGGATTTAAATCTAAAATTTCACCAGCCATGTAAACCAAAAATCGCCATCAGTTTCAAATTTGACAATTAAGCAAATATCAAAATTTAACCTACTGGAGTATGACGCCGTGTCTATTGCTTAGTAGTCTTCGGCGACATGTCTGAGAAGCTCATTGCCTCCAGCTTTGGCATGAGCTTAAATTCCGAAGAAGGAAGAACGTAGCTCCTCCGAAACGTCGGTAAATATTTACAAATTGACATGGCATGTTATCTCAGAAGACCTCACTCTTCATGATCACCGATATGAGAATCTCAAACCCCGCACGTAAATAGTATTTTCGTTGGTCTTCTTGCACGTATTTTGTCCAGTAAGTTTTATTTATTCAAATGGCAGGCGCTTTGACAGTGTCATTCGCCCTTTCGACCTCTTGTTTCCCATTATCCGTGGCTGTCAGATGTTGAAGGCAAAGCAATGCATCTCAACAAACTGCACTGGTCCACTAAAATAAATTTGAGAAAAATCAGTAATACGGCTTACTCCTTTTCAAAACATAAACTACATATAGGAAGATTTGTTTTAATATTCTTAGCACTAAAGACGAAAAAAGTTGAAGAAATTCCGGTGCGTGTTTGGATTTACAAGTACAAAATAGATCCTCATGACCGTAATGTCCACGACAGTTGAATTCTGATCTAAACATCGTTCAAAGTAACTTATATGGTGCATTTTAGATCCTGGATATACAAATTTAATTTTATTCGTTGCACATTACTAACTACAGTTTCTTATACTGATTAACGAGTTCTGTTATCATGTACATAAATTCAGCTACGAAACGTCAGAGAAGGGGAGGGGGCTACATGTGGTGGCTGAAAGCCAAAAACGTTTACATCACTCGCTTTTCATGGTAGCCTGAGGGCTGGCAGCCGCCGGAAGCAAACGCTTCGTGATAACAGGAAATTCAACTAACAGACCGTCAACTGCATTGGAGGGTTACTGGAACCCGAAATTTTAGTGTGTAAACACTAAATACGAGGTCCTTCAAAATTCGATCAAACAATGCAGTACGGTGTCTTGTGGAAACAAAGGAAGGGATGCCAACAGCACAGTAGAGACAGTACATCCCAAATCGAAAATGAGTTCGGAATATTTTGGTTTCGCTACGGTTTATGAAAGAGGATTATGTCTGTATTATTTAGCTAATAAACATCAGCATTATATTGAGATAATATATAGAACGCTGTATTAGAAAAGAGAAAATTAGCATAGCGTTGTCCTTAGCAGGAATGCGAAAAATCAGAGGAATTAGAAAGAAAATAGATAAATCAATACGCTTGTTGTGTCTGGGGAAGAGAACGTCAAATACATGTTGCCGAGCTGTTCAGAAACTAAACAATGGAGAAACAAATGTTTCAATTAAAGACGGTTAATTATAAACGAGGAGGCAGCTTGTAAGAAAAAAAATTAAGATATACTGAAAAAACTGTGATTATGGATTTAAGTAGATGTTTAGACCGAGGTAAACATAAGTGGTTTTATAAGACAAAATACGAGTATCTGTAAATACTGCATGTAGTAAATGGACAGAGGGCTACCAGCTTGACAATACGGGCTTATTGGTAGATAGTCACACGTACAAAAGGACCAAACGAATTCTGTTATTAATATTATTATTACTTTCACCATCATTTTCATCATCATCATTAACAGTCAGGCTAAGCAATTCGTAGGGCAGATATTACTGTCTGTGCCACCTGTTGAAAGCTGAGTATCCATTCATATACCCCACAGCATCCCTGCGTATATCCCACAGTATCCCTGCATATACCCCACAGTATCCCTCCATATACCCCACAGTATCCCTGTATTTACCCCACAGTATCCCTACATATACCCCACAGTATCCCTGCATATACCCCACAGTATCCCTGCATATACCCCACAGTATCCCTGCATATACCCCACAGTATCCCTGCATATACCCCACAGTATCCCTGCATATACCCCACAGTATCTCTGCATATACCCCACAGTATCCCTGCATACACCCCACAGTATCCCTGCATATACTCCACAGTTTTTATGTGCTTCATAAGGCTCTCACAACACATAGTGATCATTTCCCCAAACAGTGAACCTTGTAAGGTTGGGTCTTGTACTGGTGAAGCAAAACGTTTCCCACGTAAAAGGAAGTGAAATTTTAAAACTGTTCGACTGAACTTCTCCGTATAAAATGTCGAATCTTAGCAATTATATCGACCAGTGAGTCTACTGTAACTACAGAAGGACAAAAATATGTACACAAGTTAATTAATGCATTGCAAGTGTTTGATGTTAAAGAGAAGTGACAAACCCATCTTTCTAAAAAGAAACACTGCTATGGATTATTCTACAGCAATTACTAACAGATTTGTGTCAGAGGGTAAGATTAATTGCAGGTGTGTCACGCTGAGATGAGGGCCTCTATAAACTCAGAGTGGCACTGTGTCTATCAGGAAATATCACGTGTTTTCTTTTCCACCTTTCATTACAAAGTAAAATGCAACAGAGAACGTAATAAATAAATGCCTCTATTCATTAATTTCAGAAGGGGTAAATAATACATTACATTCGCTCCTGACATTGTGAAAGCGAAAGAAACAAGAAAAGTTGTTTTTCTTTTCTCTCCCTTTATTTGATCATGTCACAATATTGCAGAACGTGAGACCGGCAGAACCAACGTTCAGTCCAAATACACTACAGAGTGTAGCTCTGTGGCAGCGTCTTCATCGCCTGTTACGATTTCACCAATAATCCACAGTCATCCACCGCCAACGTCAATTCTGTGATAGACATCACCAACCAATACATTATCACCACATCTAGCCCAGTAATTGTAGAAATGAAGGGTGTTTTTACCCTTATTCAACCACCACAGTAAAATTTCACCGCAACTAACGTCATGCAACAGAAGCAGTTATAAGCTAAGAATTCCTCAACTAGTACAGAAAACCGCCGCACTTTATGGGTGCGAAAAGTTCATTACTTATTAGAAAGGGCACGACATTGTCTGTTTGTTATGTTTAAAATGCTCGTTTTACGTCGTTGTTATTCGTTTTATGATTGCTTTACTCTTTGTACGTTTTGTTTTCTGCTTTGTGTGTTTAGTGTTTTTGCATTGTTTTGTGTATTGTTTCTCTCTATGTATATAGTTGTTTTTGTCCATTTGTGTATAATGTACGGACCACTGCCAACGGGTGGAAATCCAATTGCAGTTAATAAATAACGTACGATATCTTTGACCAGCCACAATATCCCCTATTTATTTATGATTAATTCTTATATTAACCACCAACATACTCCGAATGGAGACAGAAGACATAGGTGTTTTATGACTAGGACACGAGGTGGATGACCGAGGAAGGGTCATTAGATCGCCGCCAGAGGCCAGGCAGTCTTCTCTCAATCAAATGTCCAGAAGACGTTTGGGGTTAACCGCGCGTCATATTTCACAGGTACCGTGTAGGAGCGAGGGAAGTAGAGAAGGAGGCCTTCCTCAGAGTAAAACAGCCGAGGTGTGAAGCTGACAACTCACCCTCTTTACGGCCGATGACAAGAAAGAGTGGAGCTACAACTCTTCACCCCACACGCCTTCATGGTGTGCACAGAGAATATTTTAACTTTATCTACGACCAAAATCGTGTACACAATTCTCGTTATCAGTCTACTTCATTTTATCACCTCACAAAAATATAACTTCTGCGCAGGTTAATAAAAATTACAAATAACATAAGGCTAAAAAAAATATTGAAGCTATTCGTATTCTAGGTCTCTTTACTCATACTTGGACCTTTCAGCTACATACGTTATGAAGCGTCTAAAGATAGATGAACTTGAATATGAAATTAGAAAATACATGGACTGAATTATCGTCGTCTGTTTTGTTACCGCGTCAGCATCTGCATGTGAGAAGTAAAGAAACGACAGCCTATTCAGGATATTTGAAACAGGAATCAGGTTTCTAAATCATAACTTCCGTGCATAATCCAGAAATCCTAACTAAGCAACGGCGATATTTAATAAAATTGCACTTTATCTCACGCGTGAAATACCTCTTCTTTTGATTAACATTATGCAACTTTGAACAACTTTAACTTCGCCTTCGTTTACACCAAAAGAGAGAAAAAATAATTTGTAATTAACTTCGTGTCTTACGAAAATAAAAATTAAGTATGCCCTCTTTTTTACATAACATCTTGTGGTTTGGGATGGTTTGCAATATAGGTACAAACTCTGCGGAGAACATACATGCCAACACACACGAAGCCACATTCCAGAATAACAATGGCAGCAATAAAAGTATTTGCTATTAGAATAAGAAATTAAATTGCAAAGTGCCATTCTCATAATGTCGTCGGGAAGTTTAGTGCTAGTAATTTAAAATGCTGAAACCATATTACAGTTGGCTACTCTCTTCCACCGCTTTTTAAAGATAAGGCAGTGAAATAAATAGGGCATTCTGAACCGCGTATGTAGATCGAAGGGAGGAAGCAATTTCTCTTGCGACAGGTTCGTAGCATGTTCCAGGGTATGCAATCTAGTGCTTCCTCTTTGAAGTTCCACTATCTCCTTTTCCCTTAAGGTCAACCAGGAACTACTTACGTCTTCTTTCTCGTCTTCGCACCCCTTTCATCCTTCCTGCAATAAGGCGTTTTAGAAGGCAGTCCTGCACAAATGTGACCAATCCAGTTAGACTTCCTTCTTTGTTTTTATTGTGTGTAGGATCTCAGTTTTCTCCTTTACTCTTTAAAACACTTCATTCTTCACACTATCGTTACAACTATCCTCTCCATCCTTCTCCCGCGCCAAATTTCAAAACTTTACGGTATTTCTGATGTATTTTCAAAACTGTTCAGTTTCCAGCTCCATACAAACCTATGCTCCAAATGTAGCGTTTCATTCTATTCTTCTTCTATGCCCCTTATGGAACGGGTTTCAAAGTCTAATCGATTGAAGTAGTTTTAAAGAGCGAAATATTTCAGTTCATACGTTAAAGCTTAGGACTGTAACGAAATTTAACGACGCTGTTTACTAAAAACTACCTAAATACACTTATTTTGTATTACTCATTCTACTGTTTATAATGTGCTATCTGCTATCGTTTTGTTTTTCGTTTAGAACTGCCGTGAGGGAGACGTGTGCGTAAGTACAAGCGCCTTAAAGATCGACATGCACACGTTTCTGTATATACGAGTACAGGGCATAACAATATTAAAATACAGCTTAGTTCAATATTAATATTTCTGGTATATAAATACTAAGTACAAAAGCACACACTGTTTTAAAGTCCTTTTGTACAACATTGTGCTCCGTTGGTGCAGTCAGCTGTCGGTGTTTATAAATATCTCGAAAGTAATATACGATTTGCATCCAAAAATCAATTTGTGTTCATCAGTCTTGATTACAATATCCCAGTCCTGTGAAAATTAAATATAAGAATATTTAATTGAGGAAAGATTATGAATAAAATGTTCGAAATTTTAAAAATCGCAATAAATATTACCCCGGATGACTGGGTGTGAAGCATGCTGTTGGAATCGAAGATACTGCAGTATAAGAAATAGAACTAACGTAACGTCAGTGTGTTAGTTGATTTTTAATGAATAGTAAAGCCAAGACACGGATGATGTATAATATTAAGAGTAATAACGTTGCGTCGAAGACAATGGTTATGTTGGGTCGAATATGATGAGAAAAAAACGGTTAATGGTTGAGTGGGTAAAGGCGGCCCTCGCAACATGATTCGAGGTAATATTTTATCATTAATCTGAAAAGACTGAATGATACCAAGTAACGATTCAATCAGGTTAAACGATCATTCGTCCAATATTCAAATTGGGCACTTCTTTATGTATAAGTCTCATGTTTTACTCCTAATTCAAAAAACAGTGGGGTTATAATATCCCATAATTATAAACTATAAACTGGATCGTTTCCTATTAGTTGTATGCATTGGAAAAGATGGTCCGATGTAAAAATTACTATACTACAGACTTACATTTCGAAGTTGTAAGATGGAAAGAGGAAGCCTGAAAATTTCAAGAAATAAACAAGGATCCGTGCGCTATAGTAAATTTATTCGGCATCTATGACATGCGTGTAGTCTGATTAGAGTTGACAGGCGCTGCATTAAGAAGCAGGGAGAAAACGCAGTGAGTCGGAGCAGCACACAGGATAGGAGATTCGTTTTTCTCGGATATGACACTGCGTTACTGGGTAAATGGATCCTGATGTTTCGACACAATTTAGTGTCCCAATCTTCGAAAGTGAAAATATCCAAAAAGGTGTTGCAGGCCTACATTTCAGCTTCAGAAGATGAGTACCGTACGCTGCTTCGAAAGGTGCGATGTGATAACCCAATCAAGCAGCGTCATGTCCCAGGAGAAAGAAGTGTCCCGCTACAGTGCTGTGAAACACGGAGTTGCAAAACAGGTACGTGAAATGAATACAGAGTATGGTTCAACAAGAGCGGCCCTAACGCTTTACAGTTTAAAAATACAAGGCTACTATTTCAGGTAATAAATTCAACAGGTTTTTTTAGTCTCACACGAAGAGGTTTCCTTTATAAAACTCCGAACACGAAGGTAATGAACAATTTTTTACGTGTCGACTGTACAACGTAATGGTCAATTAAAAGTGTCATGTCAGTACAAACACCAATAATAACTATTGTTGTTTTGTTCATTTTTATGTGGGAGGAAATGATTTTTTTCAGTTTAATGAGTTGTCGTTTGTTGCCTTGTATGAATCCCAGCCCATGCAACAACAGAATCTTGCGGAGCGCAGACCCCTTAAATATTCACTCAGCCCTTCTTTTACGCCCCACTCGTTTTAAGCCTTCCTGCTTTAACGCCCCTTGCAAATCTAATACCACTGCTTAATTTGCGCTGTCTCGTTTTGAGTTTAAGTCGTTTTGGCTGGTTGAGTTCTATTACGCTAACTTTGTATTTCTGATAGCAATATCACTTTGATTTATGCCTCTATGATTTACTTTTCAGGAACGAAACTATGGCGTGAAACAGGCTTTGGTGTGTATCTATTTATATCGGTAAAATCGATAATTTTACTACACATACTATTAAACAACTCTTGTTACTCTACCGTCAAAATCTTCCCGCCTTTACCTCACGACATTCTTCTTTCTAACCTATTCCGCTGCCGTCTCCAATAAGGTCTGTGTCTTAGTGGCTGTCTTATACTCTGTACCTGTCTTACAGTCATCATGTATGTAAGTTGTCTAGAAGTGTTGGACATGAAGCTAAGACACGCACAAATTTCGGGTTTAGTCCTATATTAATGCACCGCTTACTGATTGCATTTAAACCCCAAATATATTCGTTTTCTTGGATTTCAAGACCCCCAAAGATGAGCGCACTACACTCCTTCGAAACGTTGGTTACTCTTTACCAATCGACATGACGTAACATTTCAAAACTTTTCAATATTCAGCAACACCGGTGTGAGAATCGCAAATCCCACTGTCTCGACTCTGTGTCACTAACGTTCCCAGGTCCTCGAACGTCTTAGATAATTAAAATATTTTATTACATTCAATAACAATATGACTCCTCTCACCCAATTTGATCTTGTGGCATTACCACATTAAATAAGACAGGCTATAAAATAAAAGCCGATCCCGGTGGCTGGACGGTCTGAGACGTAGGGATTCAGTTGCTCGATTTTTTAGATCGCGGGTTCTGTTCCCACTAAAAGCATGGATGTTAGTCTCTTTGTTTGTTGTGTGGTGAGTAAATAGTAGCCCCTTAAACGGGACGATGACTTTTTTTTTCAACTCAACCTTCATACTGTACATTGTCAAAAAATTAAGTATCACAGGATGAAATACATTCGTAAATGTACAATCATTTCAGAGCAGTGGCTTATCAAACGTAGTAACAAATAAAACGGAAGGTAGGTCAGAACCACAATGTCACAGAGAAACAACCAGGCAATCACATGTAGAATGACAATACGAAAAGATAAATCAAAGGTTTAGGTTACGATTAGGTTAGAGCACAATGAATCAGGAACAAATTAAATATCGCCGTATCTCTCTTCCCTCTCCTTGAGAAAAATAACGTTAAAGAGAAATAATATTCGAGCGAGAACTTCGGCCACTTCTTTTACGATATCTCCTTTACACTTCGTTTATATACTCAAATCGACAACACAGTTATGGACGCAGTCATCACTCGTACAGAGGAATTCTTCTGAGACAGAGAGAGAGAGAGTGTGTGTGTGTGTGTGTGTGTGTGTGTGTGTGTGTGTGTGTGTGTGAGCGCATCTTTGTGCGTGCCTGCGGGCGTGCCGCGCGCGCGCGCGTGTGTGTGTATGTATCTAATTTGTGTGATTTAGAAACCTCAACAATGAGGCGGCTTTTGGGCTGGAGCGCCAAAGAAAAAAAAGCAAACAATACGAATAAACTCCCATAAGTAGCACTTTGTCTGTTTTACAAGTAACTGCCCTAATAAGAATGTCAAAATCCTGGAGAATCAAATGAGACAACAGGGTTAAACAAAAAGTGGCATAATCCAATTTCACCCTCGCTCAATAACATATAAAATGGCCCGTCTGTAAGAGCCTATAATTGGTGGCAATTTTACACTTGCACCCACTTAAGCGTAACACAAGCAGGGCAGACAGCGAAAGCACTGTCTTGACAGGGCGCATTTTAGATTTCATTACAGTTCATTAGACACGTCAGAACCTGTGACAAACCTCCCGTGCGAGGCACGGTAGAGGATAGATGAACTCACGTTTACTTGAGCGTGAAAACTCGCGCTCAGTTTGTGAAGCAAAGAAAGTTTCTGTTCTCCGTTATCACTTAAACAACAGAACTTTAACCACGACGTGTCGAGAGGAGAGGGAAGAACGAAGACTCAAATCAAAATCTCTGCTGATGTGTCCCGTGAGATCTGTTAAATCGGAACAAAATATCTCCCCCATTCCACCACCACCTTCCGAGTAAACTGTACCTAGCTCTTCCCGAATAAGAGTTTCATCATATTTCTCCGATCCTGAAAAATTAATAATTAATGATAATTTTAACATTATAATGCATCAACTTTTAGTTCTCGCAAACGCTTTTTATGAAGAATCCTTCATATATTAGACACAATTAAAACTGAGAAACTTTACACTCGTATAAAGTCAACAAGTTTTCCATAAACCGTTGTTAAGTTTTAAATTATTTCACAATCCAAACCCGCCTTTTTCCTCATTACTCTAATCCATATACACAGAGTACGAGCAGCACGCAACGTCGATTAACTTCTTCTTCTGTAAATTTCAGCTACTATTATTTACCATTTTGTGAAAATCTGAAGATTTTGCAACCTCGGTTCATTCGTAATTTTAATGTCCACTTGCTTATCTTTTAGGTAAAACAGTACTTTTGGGACCCATAAGCTTATAAATGCTATTTACAATAAGGCAGCATTTCATCCCTCAGTAGTGTCAGGACTCACATATTGTACCTGTTTGTAAGGGGGGGGTGATACAATAACTGTAGCAATTACCGAGGCATAAAACTCTTGTGAACTACAACAAACGTTTAGCCAGCACCCTTCTGTCAAGGTTAACTCTATATGCAGACGAAGTTAGTTGGGATAATCAGTTTGGACTTGGATGTAAGAGATCAATTACTGTATTCATCAAATATCCGAAAAATGGGAATAAAAGGGGGCAGTATATCACACATTTAGAGACTCCAAAAACGTGCATAATTCAGCTAGGAGAGAGGTTATGTATGATATTGTCACTGTGTGCGGTGTCTTTATGAAAATATCTCGGTGGAGTAAGACGTGTTTGAATGAAACCTACAGTAGATTCCCAACAGGTAAATAGTTGTCTGATATGTATTTGCTATTCAGAATGGCCTGAGAAAAGGAGATGCTTAATGGTCATTGCTTTTCAACTTCCGTTTCGATTATGGCATTAAGAAAGTTCGAGAAAACCGGGAGGGATTAAAAGAGATTGGAATATCAACTACTGGTCTGTGCTGATTATAATAACGTAATGGGTGACCACATATACAGTACAGTTGCATAAAGGAAAAGACAGAAGCCTTACTGGTCGCTAGTAAGAAAGCTAGGATAATGTTATGTGTAATTTGATAAGACCTGTAACGGTCTGTAACGCTGTAACGTTCTGCTCATATACAGCATAAACTGACTGGAATTATAACTGAGACGGAGTGTGTTTACTGCGCGGTACGGACTTGGTCTTTAAATATTTCAGTTTAATCTCGCTCTTTAAATGGTTAATCACAAAGATATAAAACAGCAAAGAAATATCTGTAAATTGTAACACCTGTAACGCTCCGATATTGGAGTTCCATGGGCCGCCACGTAAATATAGAGAACTGTGTTTTCTGCGCGGTATGATCTGAGCGTGTAATATAATTCAGCTTTATTTACGTGTTTCGTATGGATCTCACAACAAACCGCGATTACTTCCCTGCACAACATTAACTGATTGGTTTTCATAACCGAGACGGAGAGTGTTTACTGCGCGGTACGAACTTAGCACGTAATATAATTCAGCGCAATCTCAGTTTTTAAATGGTTAAACACAAAGATATAAAGTAGCAAAGCGATATCCTAAACAATGTTCTCTTTTGTGTAATTTTTTATTTAAGGCCGTGCCATGGCTCAAACGGTTAGCAATATTAATGGCACCATTATAATTTCTATGAAAAGCGACAACATATTGTACTTCCTTCCAATGCCGTATTACTTTATAAATAGCTTATTCTGTGTAGAATGAATTAAACTTACCCTTAGATAGCTGCATCGAACACTAGACGTATCGTTACAGGTTACGTATTTCAGTGTACTTCTCCGCTTCTCGGCGAAGAACATGGCGGCTGTCCAGTTCGTTTCAATCCTACGCACTTCATAATCACCCTTACCTGGCATTCACTTTGCAGCTTCATTAGAATATAAAATGACACCACAACGGTAATATTATAATACTTTTAAAGGATTGAACACTTTGTTATACGAACAAGCACACAGCAGCACACGTTACAAACAAATTAAAGTAACTGACACACGACCTATATTCCACTTTGGCTACGCCATTACACACGACTGCATCTAGGAGGAAGAGGGGATGCCATGCTGCCCATCGCCTTACACCTGCTTCCCCCCTTCCCCCTTCACCACCATAGCACTACACGTTGACATCTACTGATCAAACTTGGTACAATTATTTTCTGTTGCTGACTAGCAGAAGAAAATAAATCAATACGTTAACATATTTGCAACAAATATTATTTGGGCCTTCATGCGTATTTATATTACATGTGTTATTAAACATGTTGAATTAGAATTCTTAAAGTTATACAAGTCCTGTGCTTTATTGCCGCCAGATGTCACTACTAATCAAAAGGAAAAACAGGTTATTCGAGGTTCATATGTAAAAGTGCAGTTTTTAGCCGTCCTGTGCTCTCTGCAGCCTGGAGTGTTCAGTATTGGCCAATCAAAATGAAACTTTTGAGTCCCTTCTACTTGGCGTCATGTGGAATTAGTCGGGGATAAAGTGACATCGGATCAGGTATTTCTCCTCTTTTATTCCGTTCTCCTCTGCTAGCCAACATTCCACAAATGCTCCACATTAAACTGTCAGAGACCCTTCATATGCACGACAGACCTAGAGCGGCGCTTTCGCGTCTGAACCTTATTTCGGCCGGATCCAAAGCAAGGAATTTAAAATTCGTGAAGATATGAGGTCCTCACAGTCGTGTTACTGTAAGTTCAAGTCTTCTGGGATGTGACCCTGTGTCACTGGACAATACGTTAACAGACGATCGAAGACGGATTCAGATTTGCTGGAAAAATACGCTGTGTCGTTTGGTGAGTGGTTCCCAACGTTTCCAAGGACCGTACTACCCACGTTCGAAACGTCGGAAACCACTCACACAACGACATAGCGTCAACACAAACGAATTGAATCCTCTGAAACGCCCCTGTGAGAAGGACAAATCTGATAGATCTATAATATATGGAAGACAGTGTACTTGAAGAAAAGAATGTGTGTTGTAACTTATCCCAAACTTCACTACTTACAAACGTATATGATCAAATCGAGAAGAATGAGATGGGCCGGGCATGCAGCACGTATGGAGAGGTGCATACAGGATCTTGGTAGGGAGACCTGAGGGAAGGAGAACACTTGGAAGACCCAGGCGTAGATGGGATGATAATATTAAAATAGACCTTCAAGAAGTGGGACGGAGGCATCGACTGGATTGACATAGCTCAGGATAGGGACAGGTTGCGGGCTCTTGTATTGACAAAAATAAGTATGTGGTCAGGCCTCGTTACAGAATGTAAGACAAAATCACAACACACATATAAGTAATAAACACTTTGAAAATGTAACAAATATCACATGCTTAGGATCGACACTGACAGTTTAAACTGCAAACATGAAGAAAGTAAGAACTGATTAATTACACAAAAAGTCGGCTACTATTTAGTCCAGAATCTTTTGTTTCGCCGATCCCAGTGGCCGCGCGGTCTAAGGCGTAGGTCTGCGGCCGAGCACTTGCTGGGATCGTGGGTTCGAATCCCAACGCGGGCATGGATGTTTGTATTGTACAGTGTTTGTGTTGTTAGGTAGAGGTCTCTGCGACGGGCCGATCCCTCGTCCAGAGGAGTCATATCGACTGTGGTGTGTGTCGGAGTGTGATCAAGTGAAAAACGAAACCTCGACACCTACTGTGGGTAGGTAGAAGAGGTAAGGACTACGAAACGAATCTTTTGTTTCGTTTCTGCCAATAATACAAAAATTAAAATATACTGAATATAAACATTCCTGATGTTTTACATGAGTTTGAATCTTGGTCTCTCGTATTAAGCTAAGATCATAAAAGGAGGTGTTTGAGAATAGGGCACTGTGAAAAATGTTTGGGCCTAAGAGGGGCGCAGGAACAGAAGAATGGAGAAAATTGCGCAATTACAGCTTCATGATTTTTACTTGTAATAAATTATCATTCGGTGATCAAATGAAGGAAGATGAAATGGAGAGGCTTGTGGCACGTAGGAGAGAGAAAAAGCTACATACAGGGATTTTGTAAAGAAAACCCAGCAGGAAAGAGAACGCTCGAAATATCTGATTCCTGAAATTAAGCCACTTCCTTCACACGTTAACAAAATGAAGACGGATAAATCTGAAAACATGGTGACTGTAAGGTTAAAACTTGGCTTCTTATAAAATAAGGAAGGCAGACAGAAAATCAAGTTTCGCAGCATGCCAGTACATTAATCAAATGTCTTCTTTAGGACTGCCACTCGGGTAAACGCCAGTTGTTTCTAACATAATTTCAGGGAGCCCGGAGTAACATACGTGTTCTGCAAAAGCACGGATATTCTTAGTGCAGTCATGTAGGATTCGCTGGGAATAGGGAAACAGGGTGCCTGAAATATCACGTACGATCATTCTAACTGTAAGTGACCAGATGTGGGAGATCTACAGTTTCCTTTTCGACTTCTCCTCTGCCGGTATTTCAAAACACACAATTGAACTGACACAACAGAAACCTGTTATTAAATAAATCCCAAAGGCACTTGCATATTCTCTTCCAAATTTGGATCAACCAGAAATGAAAATAACGTGATTTTATTGCCTGTAATTTAAATAGCAGCTCTTATATTGTGGCTAGCTGACGGTCGGTTATGCTTTTGTTAATATAGCAGAGCATTATAATTTCCTTACCTAATTATTTTTAACCGTTTAAAACTATAATGGTTAACAAGATTGCAGCCTTCTTGGGCATTTGAACACCTTGAATTCTACCCAAGATCTCGATGTACGGCTTTATGATCCTCAGAGAAAAATAGCGAGTATTTCTCTCAGCAACTTAATGCTGCAAAAATTTGAGATGCAGTTTGGTTTCCCAGCGACTGAAACTAATGTTTTAATATTAATAGCGGTATTATTTAAATAAACTTCATGTTTAAAATGTCAGTCTACTACATATTTTAAGTAGACGTAATCACAGTTAGCACACTGTCTGGTATTAAGGTCATGACTGGTATGTACAATTCAAATAGTTTTCTAAAAATCAGAGCGGAATGAATAAATGAGCACCCTAATGTGTCACACACAACATGTTTATAGCATCTGTACAATATTCATAGCAGTCTACATGAAACCACTTTGTACGTTTCGCATATATCTTTTTCAGTTGGAAGCCAAAACAATATACGCGTATTAGTGTCCACGTAACGTAAGAAATTCGCAGAGGTGAAATAATTCAGACGAGAAATAATTTTGAAGACACACATCACATCCCATATGCAGAATTACACAGAACAGATCTTCGTTTGATTCAGGTATAATAGAAAATAAAGTTAAGGGAACTTCCTGGAAAATCTGGGGGGGGGGGGGCCCCCAATTACACGCTCTATGAAACCTGAAGTTTAACTTTGGTGTTTGCATAAGCCATTAACTGGTCACTGCGGCAGATGAACCCAGTCAAAGCCCTCACACACCGTTCCTGTAAGCTTCGGTTTAATATTATCCTGCCATCAGCATCTCGATCTCTCGAGTTCTCTCTTTTTTCAAGTTTTCCGGCCAAAGCTGTTTATCCATTTCTCATCTCTTCCTAGTATGCTACATACCTTGCCCATCTCATTCTCCCAAAATTGATTACTCTAATGTTATTCAGAAACAACTTCAGGTCTTTGCGTCCGTGCGTGAGTGCGTGTTTATGTGTGGAAGTAAGAAAAGTGAAGAGACATTAGCTGCGTCAGGGAAAAGACAGTTCTGAGGCTTCATGAAGATCAAATAATGACAATACGTGTATAACGGAACACCGAAGATGGAGATTTCTGAATTCTGAGATAATGACACAAACACTTTGCAGCCGGGGCTTTACAGCAGATGATAATACTGACAAGTGCAAGCAGTTCCGAGCAGAACGTATCAAGCACTGTCCGACTGCACCGTCTTCCAACCCAACAAGTCTTGTAAGACTGGTGCCATATTCAGATAACGAAAATCCGAAATCCAAATGTAACGTTTATTTTCTCTTAACACAGAATTCTAGACTAGCGTACAGATGGTCACATATTGAATTCTGGTGGCGTATAAATTTATTCAATAAAATCTTACATATTGTACAGATTATTATTGTTATTGTTATTATTATTATTATTATTATTGCATTATCTCCTTTATGCAAGGTATTCACACTTATATACCTGAAACAAACCATGTTTCTAGGGTATACAGTGTCGCAGCTATTCCGCGCTTACTGTTAATGGTGCATATAGCGCTGTCTTCAATATTAAACTCTTCTGTGCTTCTACATTAGCACTTTCCGCAGTGTGTGTGCTGTGCCCAATATAGCTGTTTTCTGTAGTTCCTTGATATCGTGCTTTCCTGGTATGCTGCTCAAGTATTTTCTGAAGGATTTTGAAACGGTTCCAGTTGCTTCTATTATTACTGGCATCACATTTGTTTTTACATTCCATTACATTGTATTTCTATTATAAGGTATTATTATTATTATTATTATCATCATCATCATCATCGTCATCATCATTGCTGCTGCTGCTGCTGCTGCTGCTGCTGCTGCTGCTGTTGGTGGTGGTGGTGGTGGTGGTGGTGGTGGTGGTGGTGGTGGTGGTAGTAGTGGCGGCGGCGGCGGCTGCCGTGGTGGCGCTGGTGGTGGTGGCGACGGCGGCGGAGGCTGCGGAGGCGGCGGCGGTGGTGGTGGTGGTGGTGGCGGCGGCGGCGGTGGCGGCTGTCGTGATAGTGGTTTAATTAACGTCATTCTCATCATCATCACCATCATCTTAGTCACTTTTGGAATAATTTATTACTTACTTACAAATTCTGTTTATGTACAATTTGTCGATATAACTTTGTATAGGCGCAACATCCTCCGTCCTCTAAATGTTGACTCACGCACAGTACTTCATGTGCTGTGTACATATGTCTGTAATAAAACTGTCCCCTCAATTTCACTTGTCCAGCTTCAGTGGTGATACAATATTTGCCTTAAAAGTTACATAATTTTAGCATCCAATGTAACGTGGCGTTATTACTGTTTCATGTTAAAAATTTGTGCCTCTCCCTTGTAGTCATTACCGACTGGTAAAACTAAACATTGAAATTCTGGGGTAGTCTCCCACGATGGAACCTTCGTACTAAATTCCGCGAAAATCCATAGACTTATTCACAATCTGCCAGGAGCAACACACGTACAGATACCGTGGATAAAAGTTATCCTCAACTCGATCCTTCAACCCCTACGAATTTGAAAAGACTCATCATATTAACGAACAATAGTGACAATCCAGAACATGGACGCGCAGCAGGCTACTGCTAGAGACTCGCTAGAGTAACATGCAGCAAGCACACAGTGAGACGCACACGGGCTGCAGCAGCAACTAGCGTGGTATTGCACTATTCATGAAGCTCCATGAATAGTGAACACTGTTTGGGTCAAACCGTTACAAACTCTGGGGTACAACTGGAACATGACTGACCGCTGAACAAGTATCCGTTTCTACTAAATACACTGTCGTAATTCCTCTCTCATTCCTAGAAATTTACCCACAACAGCCTTTCCAAACGTAAACATTTTCCACGAGAGAAACTTTATGATTTCACACTCAGTTCTCTGCCCTACAGCCATCTGTTCCACGCGTCACACTCTGCACGTGTCAGCAAAACCGCTGGTCACCATACAGCAATTAAAACGAGTCTGCATTACGCGATGTTTAAGGTACTCACAGCTGTGTCAGCTGGTAAATACTTACCAACGATTTGAACAAATATAATGCTGTATCTTCATTTTCAGGGTCAAACCATCCTAGAAGATCTTTTAATCTTAGGCGAAATCACGTCCCTACTAAAGATTCAGGGATCCTGGTATGTTACGCCGTGTCAGCTCTTAAATATCAACCAGAGTTTCGAAGGCATTGCGTGGGGCTGACTATGTTGCTGAACATGCAGCTCAGTTCTTCGTAAAAAACGAACAAACGGGAAATGGTGAAATTTTCGGATCTCCATTACACAGAAGCAGAAACGTCATGTACTCCAAATGATACTCCTACTGAATATTTATCCTGTTTTCTTTCCTGAGTGACGCACAAACTTATAGGATCAACATGTGGCCTGTGTGTCCTCAATTCCTCCTCCTCATATATTTTATCGACCTTTCACGATAACTAGCACTGGCGTTGTCAGCCGGTGTCATAAGAAATCCGTCCTTCTTAATTTTCTACACTGTGCTGTGTACAGAATTCGGCCTAGATACCGCATTTGGTAGAGCGACCGGCTATTTGCCAGACGGTTCGGGGTTCAGTTACCGGTAGGCGAGGCATTCTCCGTGCCTGTCCACACCCAATCCTGCGCCCATACATTCTCCCGCACAATGGGCATCGGGGTTTTCCCAGGGCTAAAGCAGTCGGAGCGTGATGCTAGAGCCGATGCTGCGAACAGGTTGGAGCTATATCTCCGCCTTCCCTTTATGTTTGCATAGGCATGCTGTGAGGTGACACCTTTACCTTTACGTTCACAGTATATAAAAGCCGATAATACATATATGTGTAGGTACATCTTGTCTTTAGTTTGTATATAATGCAGCGCGTAATATGTTCCTTATTTTGCGAACGTTGTTCCGAACTGTCAGTGATATCTGAAGTTCAGTACAGTATAATTATATAAGTGAAAATTTCGACTCCAGGATTCTCAGAAAATAATGCAAGACTATTTTTAAGACCAAATCATAGAGGTGAGTTTTAAATGTTACGAGCTTCGTACAGCTCTTGCCACAAACAAACAGCAGCTTATTGATATTAGGGAAAATCTCAGGGTTTGGGTACTTCAGCTCTGACTTGAGTCCCTTGAATATTTCTGGCAGAATCATAGTGTAAATATTTGGATAATTTTAGCGCCCAAGAAACTCGTTAACAAAACTCGATCAAATACAGCAGAAGGTGATACTCATTCACGTCTTGTGCAAAATTGGAACAAGCGTAATACACTTGACATGATGACGATGATGATGATGATGATGATGATGATGATGATGATAAACACAACTGTTTCAATGCAGCATGCAGTGCAGAAGCTTCCTTACGAAACATATGAATTTGCAGAGAAATCCGTGTTTTTTTTAGTCGTCTTAAAACCTATGATAATTCTTCAGTATGGTCTATAAATTTCTGAATACAAAAACAGGTGTAAAGGTTTTAAGGTCCAGTATTACCCGCTGAAAAATAACGGGCTTGGTACTGGTAAATGACAACAAAACTAACAGATTTCCGAATCTGTGAGCTGGTAGCGACAATAGTGCCACTTAATCGATGGTCCTAAAATTATGTATGGACAGCTTCGCGGTATAATGTGCAACTTCTCTAGGGGTAAAAATTCGTGGAGGTGGAAGTAGGTTAGTTCACAAGTTCAAAGAGGAAGACACAAATGCAACCTTGTGACCTTATGAGCCGTTCTCATTAAAAGGGGAATACCGGCACAATGCTGGATGAAATCAACTACGTGTTTTCCAGGTGTTTGCTCTTTGCAGCTGTGTACCTGCAACGTTATTCAAGTTTGAATTATCATAATAAAGTCGGACACTGTTTGTAGGTGCGAGATTTGAGGTTCACACAGCAGCGTTGTTGAAGATTCAGCTCGTAAAGAATATTACGCTGTCACTGGGTACAAAGTTCCTTAAGTTTTGAAAGACAGCAAGGCCTTAAACTTCAGGATCCAGCAGTCCAACAAGACTTAAAGCAATAACTGTTCTTGAAATAAAATAAAATAATATAAGGCAATCAAATTCAGCAATCAAATTTTACAGTTAACCATTATTCAGTACAATATGTTTCGACCTACACCGCCATCATCACGTACTACTGTTTAAAAAACTTTTACAAAGTAAAAAAGTAATGATTTAAAAAACACCTTGAGGAAAATAATGACGTAATAATTTAAAAAGTATTGCCTACGATGGTAATATAACAATTCAAAAACTCTTTCAGAAGAATAACAATGTACGCTGAAATATGTTGTACTGAATAAAGACTAACTACATAATTTAATTTAATATGTCCCATGTCCGTGCACTGTGTCATATGAAGTAATAACACCAACTAATGTACCAAAATATATATAATCTTTATTCGTAAAAGACGCGACACCTGCGGCACTTCTCAAACGCAACCATAGTGTATCAATATTATTCTCCCTGAATATTGCCCAGCAGTGTCGAAACATGTAGGAGACTTTTACGAGTAAAGATTATATATATTTTGGTACATTAGTTGGTGTTATTATTTCATACATAATTTGAGTTGTGAAAAATAGTTTGTATATTATTTTCTTTCATTATATGAATTCACAACAGGCTGTAAAGAATAAAGTTTCTTCTTGTACTCTTAGCCCCTGGATAGGGAGGCAGTACAATCTTTTTAAACGTCGGGAAATGTGTGCCCACAAGCGCGGCGTGACATCTCGTAATACCTGAATCTTAACGTTTATATTATTGTGTTAGAAATAAGCTCCGGAAAATACGACTGAAGACAGAAGGCATGCGATGACAAGCAAAAGCTATGAAACCTCTTAAAAATGATTAGGTCTAAGGCTCAATACCGTTCTAAATCCTACAGCAACTGTAAACAGGCCACAGCCACTTCCTTCACACTATCGTTCAAGTTTCTCAGGCATGATTATCAGCTTTTCTTTGTCAACCCTAGTCACGTATTATGCGTCTTTAAACGAGGTACTAATGAAACAAGTACCACCTTAGCAGTGTGGTTATTTTCAATTACTCGTTGTGCTCACGTGACAGTAACATTCTTACAGTAATTACATTAAGCCTACCACATTATCTAACAACCTAATTACTGCAGCAGTTCTAATCCAGCCTGGTGGTGTCACTTCCTTTCGTTAGAGTATCAGTCAAGTTCTTTGGCTTCAGAAGGGGGTTTATCGTAAAGCTATAATGATATGAAACACTCGACGTCTTTTCACCTCATGCTTAGGAACTCTAATTAGAACGACAGCTAATTATATTGCCTGCGCCTTTGAGCTTGTGCACGTTCGCAGAGTTATGATCTCGGTTTTGTGTGGGTGTTAGAGGTTGCTACAGAAAGAAGGAGGCCTGATGTTCAATTTCAGCTGAAGGGCTCTCATTCCACGAAACGTGTATAAAGGGCTTCGTCTGTACTTCGAAACACTTAAGAGAATGAACAGAAGCGGCGACACTTTACGAAACCTCAATACATCAGAACGTGGGTATGCACACCAGTATCGAGACGCATTACGTTTCGTACACGAAATTTGTTTTTGCAGCATGTATTTAAACAAAGAACAGCCAGACAAGACACGCTGAGATCCAGTTCTGTTACTTCCACTACAAATATAATTATTTGTGGAGAGTTGCGACAAGGAAGAGCGGCTTTCTCTTTATGGCAAAGTTTACAGAAATATACTGCATGCAGTGTATGAATATAGTATTACACAAAAGTTAAGAGCTTTCTCTTAGCGTCGCTCTGTAAAAAGCCCTCCAAGATGAAACGCAGACTGTTTGCAGTAAGAATGTAACGCTTATAAGTACCTGGAAGAGTAACTCCATTATCTGGTATTGTATTTGTAAGAAGGTGTAATTTTATGTGCTAGAGTTTACAGTAAGAAAAAGTGCAAAAATTGTAAAACACTTCTACTCGGTCACCCATCCCACCCATCAGTGACCTTATTCATGACTCAGGCACAAGCTGTTCTGTATAGAGGAGAATCGGGTAAACAGTTAAGAGGATGGAGTTTGTTGGCGGAAATAGACCTGCGCTGTAGACCTATGACATAGACCTACGCCTAGGTGTGCATTACGATGTTATTGGTGTTACCTTGTTGTTTTGAATGCGCATGTTACCACTGATAATAAGTAATATCTCAAAGGGTACTCCTCATTAAGAACTACACGAGATATTCCACTAAATACTTATGTGACGCACGAAATTTTAATTGTATTTCAGTAAAAATTAGAGACAGAAAATATTTTAAAAGAAACGCGTACGAAGGACAACTTACTTAAGTTTCATAACAAAAATGTTGTTAGATTGATATAAAGCTTCTTGTGTAGAATACTAATTCCATACAGTATGAATGACATCGTGAAATTCTCCATTTATTGTGACGTTATTTTTCTTATTTCTTCGCGTTTGGAGTTCCCGATATATTAATGTTATAATAAAAGCTTTAAGAGAATTTACAGACGGAATTTAAACACATCTAGCAATGCTCAGTGAACCTTTGACCTTTCCACTGTAGTAAAACACATATGACTAGTTATGTGTTAAGCGATCAAAGACGAATGCCATATTGACGTATCTTAGGTGCTCACGTAGAAGTAATGTAACAGATGATCAAAAACCCACGTCGCGATGTGGGTTTTCTGCGGACGTACATAAAACGTGGTCACATCTGTGACGTACGGCCTATGGACTGTCCTTGCAAGTTTCAATGCGTAAGAAGTGGACTGAAAACTTCAGTGCCGACTGGAAGGGGAAAAATATTTTGCACGCTTTATTTTGTGAATAATAACTTATGCGACGGAGCGCTTGCTGGGATCGTGGGTTTGAATCCCACCGGGGCCATGGGTGTTTGTCTCTTGTGAGTGCTTGCGTTGTCAGGCAGGGGTCTCTGCGACGGGCCGATCCCTCGTCCAGAGGAGTTATACCGAATGTGGTGTGTGTCTGAGTGTGATCAAGTAAAAATAAACAACCTCAACACCTACTGTGATTAGGTAGAAGAGGTAAGGACTACGAAACGAATAACAGCTTAGAATATTTGGAGTTAATGGCCCCTTTCTATGGCTTTATATAACACTCCCGTAAGGAATAACGAACATGTCTCAACACACGTAACACTACACCAAGCACCGACGAAACAGAAGTGAGAGTAGACGATATTAATATATTAATATTACGCAACCCTCGCGTTATGTAAAATTGTAAATAAGTACTTGTTTACCGTCAACACAACTTTTTTAGTATTAATATTAGTCATATTAGTAAAGCATCATATTCAGAAATCACGGTGGTCTTCATGCTACCCAGTGTCATACAAAGCGGAAATACTCCAACTGCGTTAAAATACGCGTTAAATATACGGATATCTCTACCTTACAATTCGTATGGTACACTTCGCTCGTCATTCCATTATTACCAACGTGGACTGTTAACACAATGTGCCATATCTCCCCCATGGTGACAGTTGGTATATTCGTAACAGCAAAGCATGTGTTCACAGAGTACAAACAGGATGTACAACAAATACATAAATTTATATATAATGCTAATGATATGTTGGTACTTGCCAAATGCGAATTAATTTGGAATTCTGAAGTGAAGTATTTCAACAGAGACTGTGCTCTTTACACCACGCACAAGGTGTTAACTAAGTGCAAAAATAGTTAATTAAGTTTCATACAATATTATTTGTTACTGTCTCCCTGATGATGGTCCAATGTGGATCGAAACACGTAGGAATACTCAGTGTTATAACATGATACGTCTAAGGAAGAACACTGTGTATTTTGTGGGTTGAATGTTGTGAATTGATTATGTACAATGCACGGAACGACCTGCTTAAAGCAAAGGATAATTGTCGTGGTTCTTAAATGACGCGTATTTGTAACTCAAACTAGACTGTAAAAGTGAAATGTAGTAATAATGCAGCTGTTAAGAAACATCTGTCTCGGTTCATTAATTAAGGTCTCTCCAGACTCTGAAGTTAGTTCATTAATTAGGAAGTTTCTCGAAGTTCTAACATCCTTCTTTCTCCAGGAAAGATGACTTCGTTTAGGACTACTCTTAATATTGACAGTCGTTTGTATATTCTAAAAATAGACACAACTTTTATGCAGTTAGATATACTTTAACTTAACTCGTTCAGTTCGTAACCAAAGCTACGCTGAAGGGTTCTTCCCGATGTGGTAGGCACTCTGAAGTACTTTCAAGCCACACAACAGATTTTCAAGAAAAGTTGTATGAACACCAATCGATTAAAGGCCACAGAATCTTATATCTTGTGGTTTGCTGGCCCGAACAATATCAATACAAAGACCGTGTGAAATAACGTGTTGAGAGACGCATTAGTGCCCTGACTGTGCAGAGATGCGTTAGTGCCCATACTGTGGAGAGACGCATTAGCGCCCTGACTGTGGAGAGATGTGTTAGTGCCCATACTGTGGAGAGAAGCATTAGTGCCCTGACTGTGGAGAGACGCATTAGTGCCCTGACTGTGGAGAGATGCATTAGTGCCCTGACTGTGGAGAGATGCATTAGTGACCTGACTGTGGAGAGATGCATTACTGTCCTGACTGTGGAGAGACGCATTAGTGCCCTGACTGTGGAGAGATGCATTAGTGCCCTGACTGTGGAGAGATGCATTAGTGCCCTGACTGTCATATGATACTAGCGCTTCGAAAACACACACACATCAGTTAAATAATATTTTCAGCAGGTAAATTAATAACGTAGTGGTGACAGAAACCTTAAGTTGTAATTACGTTTGATGACGTTAATTAGGGAGAAACTGTGATTGTTTATGCAGCATTGTGTAGGAAGTTTGGTACATACAAATAGAATTTGCGGGGTGTATTTAAAGTATGAACATTTTACAGCACGGCGAATAGGTTAGTTTCCAGCTTCGCTTTATATTTGACAAACTTGATGCAATGGGAAAGCAGGCAAGTTAAAGTCATGTGCGCAATATTTCATTAATTTTGTAATTCTTGACATATATTTCCAGCTAGCTCCATGATATACACCGATATATTTAAAGGAAGTAAGAGATGTAACGCCGATCCCAGTGGCCTTGCGGTTTAACGTACATGTCTGTAGCCACTTCACTGCTGCGATCGCTGGTCCGAATCCCGCTGAGGGCATGCATGTTGATCCCTTTTGTACGTTGTGTTGTGTAGGTAGCGGCCTCGATAATCCCTCGCTCAGAGGAGTCTGGGCGCACGCACGTGTGTGTGTGTGTGTGTGTCTGTGTGTGTGTCTGTGTGTGTGTGTCTGTGTGTGTGTGTGTGTGTGTGTGGTGTGTGTGTGTGTCTGTGTGTGTGTCTGTGTGTGTGTGTCTGTGTGTGTGTGTGTGTGTGTGTGTGTGGTGTGTGTGTGTCTGTGTGTGTGTCTGTGTGTGTGTCTGTGTCTGTGTGTGTATGTGTGTGTGTGTGTCCGTGTGTGTCTGTGTGTGTGGTTCTGTGTGTGTCTGTGTCTGTGTCTGCATGTGAGTGTGTGTGTCCGTGTGTGTGTGTGTGTGTATGGTGTGTGTGTGTGTGTGGTGTGTGTATGGTGTGTGTGTGTGTGTGTCTGTGTGTGTGTCTGTGTCTGTGTGTGTGTCAGTGAGTGTGTGTGTGTGTGTGTCTGTGTGTGTGTCTGTGTGTGTGTGTCTGTGTGTGCCTGTGTCTGTGTCTGCATGTGAGTGTGTGTGTCCGTGTGTGTGTGTTTGGTGTGTGTGTCCGTGTGTGTGTGTGTGTGTGTGTGTGTGTGTGTGTGTGTGTGTGTGTGTAACCATATTTATCCAGCACGCAATGCGCATGCGCCTTACTATACTGTCATCTGTGGCCTGTCTGGGGGTACCATATTTTTTTCACATTATCTTATAGACGGCACGATTTTCGGAAAAATGTTTTTGAAAAAATGCGTGCTGTGATTTTGTCTACAAATTCGTGTGAGACACTTCTCATTCTAACAATATTTGAGCGACATATTATCATAAATATACTTAGGGTTTCATGTGAAATAGTCATTACTCTTTCCATATTTAGTTGAAAGATGAATTTCACTGGCAGCCGAGTTATTCCATACGGACGGACAGACGCCCGGACGGACGGACGGACAGACAGACAGACAGACGTGACGAATCTAATAGTATCTTTTCGCAGTTTTGCGAACGCGGCTAAGAAAGAAGCGCCCTATGCCCGATTTGGGTCGCAGCGCCCCAGAGAAATAAATGGGCTGTAAATATCCTACTACCCACAATCTTTTGTGTTAATACCGGCCTAATGTGGTTGAACAGAAATGTAATTTTGCATTCTTGACTAGCAGCACACCTAAGTACTGCACAAAATTTAATCTGAAGAAGCAGGCTTGATTTGCGAGTTTTTAAGCTCTTCGTAGCGGTGTAGCTGAAGATCGCTTTCTTTGAATACGACAATGCGTCACTGGATATAAATGCGTCGTGTCTAGAGAACACAGTGGCCTTATCTCCAGTTGTTTAATTCTTCTTCGACTTTTAAGTCATTGAAAATGAGGTCAATAGTTTGCCTCAAAACTTCGGATCCGCTGACACAGTGACGTAGCATCACGCCTCGGAAAGAGCAATTCTGTCACTCTAAATGTGTTACAACTTTAAAAAGTTAATCTGCATATCCCAGCAGCTGTAAGTTCTCATCTTTTAGAGCAGCCTTGTCATATACTTTTCCGAATTGAACTTCCTGCTATCTTGAAAGATACACAGAAAAAACTTGGCACACTGCGAAAACAATGTGAGAATATCGCATCTCAATTTGAAAAACTTTCATACTTTCTGAGACACTAAATTATGAAAATTACCTTAATTCCGAGTTTAATTAATGCATTAGTTTAGAATAAAGAGGGCTACGCGTGAATGAGATAGAATAAAACTGGATTACTTCGGATGGACTTGCTGGCTTGGTAATGGACCACCGTTGTCCATTAAAGTTTCATGAAGTGTTGTACAAGTTTTACAGGTCTGTGGATAGAATTCCTTCCCTTCTTCTGAAGTCCCTTAGGCATTCGTCTCAAGAAGCGCTCTCTGTATTGAAGGATCCATTTAGGCATTACTGCTCATCCTATCTAGCTAAGGACGCGTATCTGCTAGTACTTTGCTGTTTCCCCTTGAGCAGAAAATATAGGACAGCTTAGTGTGTCTTTCACTTTTGGCATCGAACAACCGTAAAGGAATTCCGTCGTTTTTTGAATTATGTACAGAAGTCGCAGTATTATGTTTGGTTATGAATGTTTTGCAAACATTCATAACCAAATTGAGACACTGTACATTTCACTCTACGATTTAGAGCATCTAATACGTTTTAGTTACATAGCCACAATGTCAGAATATTTTAGCCAGAGTCGACTGGGTGCTAATAAAAATTCATTCCTACAATTTATGGGTAAAAAAGCGATACCTTTAATTCTAACAAAGGTCGTACGACCTATTCTTTACTTTAAGACAGAAAATCGCTTACAAACTATGTTACACAATTTTTTAACTGCAAGTAGTACTACTTTACTCAGCAAGCACAAATATTTCCATTAATATCTTTTTTGCAGCTCTGCACAACGTCCATGAATTTAGCCCCTGTGGGAGGCATCACGTCCTTTCATCCCTTCAGATTTTATGAATCCGAAAACACTGAAAGTTCGTTGATGAAAATTACTTTACTCTGCTTTTAATCATTGATACTTTTAAGAAGGCTCTAAGTTGCTCAGAATATGTGTCATCGAATGGCGTGATGATTTCCAAATAATGAATTTGAAACCATGTGGCAGAAGTAGCAGCATCGCACACTTCCGCTATTGTGTGTCAGAGGCCTTCGTTCTTCTGGGATGTTGTAAGGCTTAGGTTGGTATGCGGTGACCAAGTACAGTCTCCGTCTTGCAATATGCCAAGAAGGAGCAGACCTCAGGTGTTGCTTAATTTGAGGTATTGCGCCGGGATTTGGGAAACTCCAGGCAGAAAGCTAGTGTGCGAAAGAGATTTGAAATCGGAACTTTCTAAATAAAATTAAGAAATCTACAGGTGGAGTTCGGTTAATTAAATTCGGTTATGCGGTTTTAGAAGTAAAGTAAAATTTATTTTTGTGTAGCTGATATTCAAATAAAAGAGGGCGCGATGAGACGGCTACGTAAAATTTATAGGAGAAATTAGGGCCATTAAACGAACTTAGTTAAGAGACGTGATTGGAAGAAACAACCTGGGACACCTACATTGCAGGGTTTATTAGGACGTGTCTCGAATCAATAGCTTGTGAATTTATGAAATGCATTCTTACTGGATCAGGACATCACCCGGTGATAGACTGTTGTGAATGTGGAATAAAATTTGGAATCGCATAAGGTATGGCTAGTCTTTGATTAGCTAAAGTATCTTTCAACACCTCGGTCAGAACTGTGGTTCAGCGAAGTAGTACAGTTATCTGAAGCAAAAATGTATCCATTTTCCTTCGACGGCTGGTCATTAATACGTGGTACATAACAAAAAACAGAACCAACTGAAATCTAAAAATTTGTTTTAGGAACTTTCGATGAAATGAATATTTAATAAAATGGAAAGTAATATATTTCGTCAAGCCTATGTGCACACACGAATTTGCTCTTTCAATCTTAATCCTAACCAAATATTGCACTTTGAGGAGCGAGAAGTTATTTCTACATGGAGACTTATTCCATGAATACAAACTCCAAGGAATAATTTTTAAATTAATTTTTGACATACACAATCTATAGTTTGTCTATTTTACTAAATTTTACAGAATAAGCCGATATTGAGAAACTTAACAAAGTCAAGTTTTTAAAGACTGTACCCATGAAAATTAATTTTGCCAAATTTTTGTTTCCACCCCAACACCAAATATTACTGAGACATCTTAAGTAGCTTCGGAAACGAAACTTGCGGAAGACAAAACAGACACCTGTGACACAACGTTTTATTTATGGCCTTATCTCGGGGCTTTTTAGGTTGTATTCGTAAAAGGGTGTTCAGATAATAAAACATGTGCTTGCGGAATGATTGTGTGTTTAAAATACGCAGTTTTGACAAAAACACTCTTGTGTCCGTCTCTTCGTGTTTTTCATTGCATATTTTTACTAACGAGCACAAGAATTTTTATAACCCTTCTACTTCATAAGCAGTATTCATGCAAAACATAGCATTCACATATTCACTGAAGTATTTTAGTGGCACAGTGAATAGTGAGAGAATTCTACTTACTTTTGATAATAGAATAATTTGCGGGAACATAAAGAACCAACTATATTCGCTCTCGTGTATATTTTGTTCAGATTCTGATCATTCCTTTTCAACATATTTTCATTTGGCCTAGCATCTGTGTACGCTGCCTCATTCCTTCTCTCATCAGTTATCCGTGAACCACAGCTTATGTCCATTAAAACTATAGGAAAACTCACAGTTGGTATTAAATTTCTATGGGATACAAATTTCTCGTCCAGGGGCTGATTTCCCTATTTTTCCGGTATGGACTTGACAGATCAAATATGTGACAACACACACACGCAGTCTATCTTACACATAAGCAATCATACGAAGACAGATTAAGTGGTCTAATAATCTAATTTCGTTGCTTGCCACTCCAAGCCTTTGATTTGTTGTCATTAACAGAAGTGATTACTTTGAACTCGGCAGAAAGCTTTTAGGATTCATTAATGGAGAGCAGAAAGTGCAACCCAGACAAACTGGTTGCATGTTTGTCAGTCAGACTGAACAGCAGAACCTTTACGTGAATTGGATGCTTGCGGCTTATTCTCGCCAAAACAACTAATCTCAGTTCTTTGTAAGGTCGACAGGTTATTTGTTCTCAGTTCCGCAAAACTCTGGTGCTGTTCCTTCCAGTTGAGAAATATCTTAAGAAATATCTATCAGTATTGCTATCGGAGACATTTTCATATTCTTTTGTTAAAAAAGGGGCAAACCTATCTCTTTTATGCGCACTATTGGACTTAAAATCCAGCAGTTAGGCCTACTTGATAGAATAGGTATTTAAATCATTTTATTTCCTGGAAGAGAATTTAATAAAATATTTTTATAAGCTATCTACAAAAGAAATGAAGAGAATTTATCGACACAGTGGAGATCTATAATTAAAATGACAAAAAAGGCCGCACAGAATAAAGAAAAAATAATTGAGGCACGTTCATACAAAACTTGGTCAAACAATGAAAGTTCGTTCATCAGTAAATATCAGCAAAAATTTGCAGCAATTATTCAAAACCAACTGTGATTTTAACTCTGTTTTACTGATGAATTTATTTCCCCGTCCAGATCCCTTTTCTATTCACAGCCCACATGACCCAGTGACAGCCCGGGACTCTTTAGACATAAAATACGTTTATATAAATTATTTACATTTCTTCTCTATGACGACACTCTTATGAATGTACATTCATTTATAGAAATTAGTGGTACCCAAAGTTCGAAATAATTTGACATGACATAACATGCCTATTTTTTACTGTCATATAGTCACATCGCGATCGCTTTATGCATTGACGCTTTCCAAGCAAGAAGCAGCAGGTGTGGATACCTAAATCTATGCAACAGAAAAAACTGTTATCGTCGCCTATCAACTGAGAGGAGGAGGACAGCAGAACACTACGGAGACAAAATCCTTTATATCAACTGAGAGGAGGAGGACAGCAGAACACTACGGAGACAAAATCCTTTATATCTTAACGATCGTGCATATTGTACTGCCCTACCCAACATTTTTTATGTCCACGCGTTCCTAAACTTTTATCTGGCTCACACTTTTATTGCCACACTGAAATGCCATTTGTGAGTAAGCAGGTCTGTGACTAATTTTCTTACCCCGTAAACAAAGAAAGTTGTTCCCCCTTGGTACATTCCATGAATGCAGGGTCCATGTTAAACTCAGTACAGTATTTGCCTATTTGTCGCTACTGACCTGACGATTAGGAAGAACTAGGTGCGCATAAAGAGGAGTGCGTATTGCTGGTTTGTTATTTGCTGAGATACGACCCTGTGTAGTGTGATAGAATGCACTGACGTTTCAGAATTTTCTACCTATTTCGTCATCTGGCCTGAAGGAGTCAGGAGGATTTCCATGGAATAAAGCTGCAATTCTGCTAGTCTGCACGGCGTAACGCCACAGACGTCATCGGTTTTCACCTTCAGCTTCGAGAGAACCTCAAATCTGACAAAGTACTTACAGTTTGTATCCATCATATTCTTCGCGGATACCGACGTTTCGTTAAAATACTTAAAGTGGATTTATTATTTAATTCTGCATCATATAATTCTCATACTTAAAATAGAAAATTTAAAACAAGTCAAGTTAATTAACCTATTTATTCGTACAGAAGTAAAATTATTGAGCATGTACCTGACAATGAGTGAAAGACGGACAATGGCATAGCGGTACAAGATTTACAGCCGTAGCGTTCTCACGGCTCATTAAACCGCCAAGGCCTTAAATATGTTCGAGAAATATCATTTTCATGTGACGTGCTAAAATGCTGTAGAGATTACCCATAAAGCGTGAAGTGGAAGTTGACTTTGCCTACACATATGTTGCGGCAAGATCCTCCACATAAGCTGACAGGAGATACGAGAAGTTATGGTAGGTCTATGGGGAGGGGGGGGGGGAGGGGCTGATAGAATAATTTGTGGCTGCATTCTGCAGTGTCGTCACAGTCTGAAGTGCTCTAAAGACTGCGTCGTAAAACTTATTCTGTATATAAAATAGTACTTGCTAGTTTACATGCTTACTGATACCTTCAGAAGTTTTCTACGTGTCTGCCCAAAACTGGGCATACTTGCGGAAGTACGGCGCTGAAAGTCGTGTACAAAAAAAACATTTCCAGAGAATCGAATGTTATATACACTTCATTTAATTTGGAGATGCTAGCAGCAGCTCTAAAAGGAATTCGATGGTCACTGTTCCTGTGCACGCCATGAAGTCTCATGGAGGGGTGGAGGTGTAGCTCCATTCATTCTTAACTTTTACACTAGATGGGAATATGCGGTAAGCTTAAAATTCCTGCCAGTTTACGCCGAGGAAAGCGCCTGTGGTACTCACACTGAGTAGTAGTCTGTGTCGGTCGCCGGTGTGAATGCTTTGAAGAAGAGAAAAACTCTTCCCACTGCTGAGAATCGAATAACGGTTCCTGGGAAGTCAAACCGGTACCTTGCCATCATACTGACTCCGCTATTCTGGCTTCGGTATAAAGTAGGAATTATGCTGCTTAGTGGCCTGTGGGCATATGTGAATTATTAGAGATTTAAGCAAGTAACAGCCAGTATGACGCCAAAAGCTTGCACCAGCAATACAGACGTGATTTCAAATAAGACACACAAATTTAATGTGTTCCATGTCCGTGCACTATATTATACAAAAACACTAATCACCAACAAATGCACAAAGAGAGTTTTATCATCAATCGTAACACACTCCTCTATGTTTCGAGCCTGCTGGGTCATCTTCAGGGAGAACTTTTTTGTTATCGTTACACTAAGGTTGCACTTTATAGTTCAGTGAGAATGTGCTGTTGACTGTGTACTGCGTTGTTTTTGGAGGCGTGAACTCTCTGTGGTCCAGGCTGGATGTTTCGACCCTGCTGGGTCATCTTCAGGGAGAACTTTTTTGTTATCGTTACATCAAGGTTGCACTTCATAGTTGAGTCCGGCGGTCCGGCCGGACCGCGGAGAGTTCACGCCTCCAAAAACAACGCAGTACACAGTCAACAGCACATTCTCACTCAACTATAAAGTGCAACCTTAGTGTAACGATAACAAAAAAGTTCTCACTGAAGATGACCCAACAGGGTCGAAACATGTAGAAGTGTGTTACAATTGACAACTGATGATAAAACTCTCTTTGTGCATTTGTTGGTGATTAGTGTTTTTGTAAGACATGAAAAGTTTCACTTGCTAGTTCCAACGGGCTATTTGTCACCGCCAAGAAACGAAAATATAATAGGTCTAGAGCACTTCGCGCGGTCGTGGTGGTTTCCTCCATACCGCGGAAAGGGACGGTACCAACATACGTGCAGTCGTGTGTATATTTATATGGTTTTTCAGCAGGGATCTGCCATATTTCAGTAGAATTTTCCTTCTGAAGTATTCTGTATGCACATTTCCACACGCAATTTTACTATTCTCCGTGTGGCGCTACTATCACTGCCTCTTCACAAAACTGCATCACGCCTATGGTATTATTTGTGGTAGGAAATTAAAAATTACAGATACGAGATATTTCAGTGGCATGACCTGCGAGTGGGGTTTCATAAATTCCGCCCATTTCAAAGCGATTAGAGAAGCACAGATACACGCTCCCGCAGATATAATGACAATAAACACAATTTTCCATGTAAAATAAAGAAAACTTTTGTAGACAAAATTGCAGAATCTGTATTGGTTTAAATCAAAACCTGTTTTAGCTTCCCCTGGTTAAGTACATGAATTTTTTTTTCATCGTGAATCTCTTAGTGCTTAGCAAGCAGCCGTAGATGATTACACACTATTGGAAAGGTGTACCCCATAAGATTGTAGGCTTACACAGAATTACAAACACCGGGTTATGAAGCTTAATTTAAATTTAGAATAACGGACTTGCGTATTAATGGAAGTATCCTGTATGGAAAACCTGTAAAATGGTTTGCAGCCGATATGCAGAAGTCTGTTTATGACATTATAGAATTAGGCTTCTTTGTCCACCGATACACCTAAAAATACGCATATCTCAACAACTGAACGTTTCACCGGATGCAACGAAATGTCCATGCATAGCGCTATGTACATTACGCTTTCCTATGAACGGATAGGATGCAGCTGGAAGTAGAAATACCCCACCATTTTTTTAAGGTCGAACTTACTGATTTTCCACAAAATCTTTTGAACTATTTAAGGTGTAAGTGCAAGGGTAGGTCACGCATCAACTTTCAGAAAACTCTTTTTTTATTTCCCATCCCATTGTGTTCGCACTATACTGTTTTTCTTAATATTTAGTACTACGCTGCTACATGTTTCGGCCTAAGCGGCCATCATCAATTATACAAATGTAAAAGAAAGGTATTTAGGGTAAAGGCCTCTCCGTTTTACATAGAAGTTGGTTATTTACAGTGTACGGACCCTAAGATAAATATTAATGTAATAAATATTAAGAAAAATAAGTTGTATTTGCCTGTATAATAATTAGAAACAGTACTCAGAAAATTGTGGTTACTAGTCTGTGGGAGAAGAGGAAGAGTCCGTTTATGGTTCTACGTCGTCGTCGTCGTCGCCATCATCATCATCAGCAGCAGCAGCAGCTGCGCAAAAGCCCTCCAGGGGCAAAGGCCTTTCTATGGTTCTACACAGCCAAGGCTTTATAACTGATCAGTAGGCCCCAAAATCGGAATACCCCAGCTTTCATTGGAAGCCTTTTTCAATCGAACTCCTGCAGACTCCACGGCACATTTTACTAGAGGCATACAAGCATCCAATAGTAAGTAGCCAATAGCTAAGTAAACCAGGTTTTATTATAAATCGGTGAGGTTGAAAGTTGGAATTGTCCAACAACGTTCGTGAAGTCTCTAGTTTTGAATTGTAAACAAACCGTTTTTAACTGTTTAGCTGCTCGTACTATGTCACAGACGGACGGACGCACCGATATTTTCATACAAGGCGGCCATCTCTTAATGTTGTACAGAACGCCTAATAACTGTGACCAATTGTAGAACTTTAAATTCCATGACCAGCTGAACGTACACAAATTGGGAACTATGAGGGCTTCAAATTATGACGGTGCGAACCTATTTGCAAAACAAACCGGTCCAGATTAAGTCAGCGCCGGGATTAACCAGCATCATCATACAGTGAAATATTCGTAGGTGTAGCAATGGCCACTGGTAACAATTCTCTATTTTCTTTGCAAAGATTGCTAAAAGTGACATGATATGCAGCAGGACATTATGCATCTCTTTCCGTCCGTCCCTGGGTTTGATCTCCGAGACTACTAAACGAGGTTACACTGACCCACTGAAGTCGACCTCAGCCAGCCAGGCTGGCTACTCATTGCTTGTACGTCTCCGGTCCGTGGGCCATACTGATCCAGCGTAGTGTATAATTTAATCTACCCGCGGTCGCATGTCTCTACCAGATGTCTAATAGATATCTAATGGCGCAGATACCCACACATTGTCCTTGCTATTGTGCACTTGTACGTCCACTTCAAACAATATTTATTTGGTTTATTGGTACATATTTAATGATCAAATTCAAAGAAAGTTAGCTGCTGCTACTGCCACTATGTTTGTTATTTTTGCCGTATTTTAGTTTTTTCGTAGAAAAAATTATGGATACTACCTCTTGAGGAATATGGAACTGCAGTTACGTACATGAAATATCATTTGTCCTCGGCGGGGACCTCAGTAACTATGATTGTAAATGTATATTAATTTCCAGCTTGTTGTGATGGCGAATAACGTGCTGTATATATGCATGCCGTGTTTTTCCACCCCAAGGCAATTTATAAATCCATTTACGTCGAATGTCGATATTTGAACCTTTACAGATACCGAAATATTTACTCAACGTATAAGTGACTTGACATGCTATACCACGCTTTTTCTGTGCTTTCAGAGAATTTAAAATATTTATATACCACTTCTTGTGTGCGGATGGAATTCACAAACTAATTTGTTACGGAAAGTTACGGACATTCTGAAAGATTCAGGTTAGTGACTTATTAGGGATCTAAAGAGAACGACATGTTTCGAAACTGTAACGTCCGAAACATGTAAGTGTTTAATGTTTTAGTATAATTATAAACGTGTAAATGACAAATTATGTGCATTTTGTTTGTTGATTGTTATAGATTATATAAAAGTCACCCGTGAAATTATTGGGCTTGTAAACTAAATATAAATTTGCGCTGCTTTCCCTGGAATGTTTGCTCCTAAATGTTGCTTCTCTTCATATTTAGAGCAGTTTTAGTAAAGTACTGATCTTTGGTAAAAAAAAATACACAAACCTCCTCCTTTCGCATAGTCAGGTTCTTATTCAAACTCCTCCTGATTCGACTGGTTAAATTGTGCTAGGCAAACCGTGTTCAGAGCGAATTCAGTTTTAAATCGCACCTCCGAAGTATATAATACATCCCACTTTAAATGAGGTTTCATTGCTCGTAACGCTGATCACTGATTACTTCTGAGATGTGATGCTGTGCAGTGTTGTGAGTCACAATGAACGTTTTGGAGAAGCCTGCCACCAGCAGTAACCTCCGAAACGTAAGTGTACATCTACAAAACTAAACGGCGTCACCTCCCGCGAGACCGTAATCTTATACTTTCCACGAAGCTCAAATGGAATTCTATCGGTATATTCAATCACGAATGATGGTATTAAGAAATTTAACTTTAATTAGCATACAGACCTTTTCAGTACTGAGGTGTTCAATTTAAAGCATTTCTAGATATGATTATTACTGACAATCCTAAGACTTGTGATTAAGTGTGGGGTAAGTTCCTTCGCAAAAGTAGGCCTGCTTTGTACCTACTTTGGAATCGGGGTCGCCTTTCTTAAAATCGCAAAGTGAACTAAAACGCCTCAAGTTTGGTTACTAGTTTCCACAGCAGAATATTGGAACACTATACGTGGGTTTTGTATTACACAGGTGAAAAAATAGGCGCATTATACAATATTTTGGCAGTAAACTGAACGGTAGCTAATGTCATGTTAATTGAAAATAGGATGTTTGTGTTTCAAAACACGCACCGATACACACGCAAACAAAAAACAAAGTCTTCCCAGAAAAAATTTGCGTCGTAACACTCAGTATTTTAATGTCACAAGAAATTATATCGGATAAAGGTTTCTTGTGGACATACACGTACTGTAATGAACTAAATGACGAAATTCAAGCAGTTTTTAGTAGGCGCGTTCGCATAGTTATGAAAAGCGCCTATCATCTTCGTCATGTCCGCCCATCTGTCTGTCCGTCTGTCCGCACCTATCAGCGCGTCTCCTACTGGGTGGATTTCCGTGAAATTTAATGTTGGAGACTTTTATGACTGTTTGCCGAGAAACTTCAAACTTTTTTAAAAATCGGACAAAACTGTAGGGTGCTTTACATGGAGACATAAGTAGGCCTTCTTCTTACTGTTGCCGGTGACATAAATTTGCCACACAAGCATTGTTGTGCAAAATGCAGTGTTTTTAAAATGCTGACAGTGACGTGTAGCTCGAGGCATACAGAAAGAATTTTTGTGTTTTCATTGGAAGAATGCCTAGGCGCAGGCGGCACAATGTTAAGTTCTGTGTGCATTGCCTCTGTTGTATAGTCTTCGAATGAACTTGATAATTTAAGAGAAACTTCCTCCTTGGTTTCTCCTGCATCTAAATCTCATTTTCTTGCTTTTTAATCCAATAATAAATATTGAGTATTTCGTAAGATAATCATTGATGTTCTCGCCTGAATATGGAGTACGCAATCGAATTTGCACTTTATTTAATTCTCGACTAGTGTTTTGCGATTTATTCCAGTTTTTTCTTTACGTTATGTTATGTTATGTTATATTATGTTATGTTATGTTATGTTATGTTATGTTGCATGAATTTTACGAAGGACAAATTTCAATCGATCTTCTGATTATTAGGTTTTAAGATTTCTCCCTTCTTGTTACGAAAATGTGCGTATTCGCTGGAATGAGGGGTGCACAATCTGACGGCCGCATGACAATTTTTGGCTTATCAGATTCAAGTTAAAGGGTGGGGCTTTTGACCCCTAAGGAATAGGACTAACATTCTAGGACAAAAAAGGGAAAAGACAAAGTTTTAATATATTTCACAAGTGGTGTTGGTACAAAAATCAGCCACATACTTATAAAATGGCAGCTACATATTTGTCAGCTACATGCTTATAAAATTACAGCTGCATACTTACAAAAGGCAGCTACATATTTATAAAATGGCAGCTACATGCGTATAAAATGGCATCTCCATATTTGTCAGCTACATGCTCATAAAATTACAGCTGCATACTTACAAAAGGCAGCTACATATTTATAAAATGGCAGCTACATGCGTATAAAATGGCATCTCCATATTTGTCAGCTACATGCTCATAAAATTATAGCTGCATACTTACAAAAGGCAGCTACATATTTCTAAAATGGCAGCTACATGCTTATATAAAGTGGCAGCTACATATTTGTCAGCTACATGCTTATAAAATTACAGCTGCATACTTACAAAAGGCAGCTACATACTAATATAAAATGGCAGCTACATACTAATATAAAGTGGCAGCTACATATTTGTCAGCTACATGCTTATAAAATTACAGCTGCATTCTTACAAAAGGCAGCTACATACTAATATAAAGTGGCAGCTACATGCTAATATAAAGTGGCAGCTACATATGTATAGCAGTTGTTTCATTACGTGTACTTGATTGCGAATGTTACTAACATTTTCCCTGTGCGCGTTTTTAAATTTGAGCCTGTAATGGTTTTCCCATATGGAAACGTCACCCTGCAAATGGTAGCAAGGAGCTTTGCATGAAGACAGATCACAAATTTCGTCTGAAAACCTGATATTGAGAGAATACTTGCAAAGTCTTGGCGTGTATGGAAAGGTAAAAGTAATATGGATCTTAATAAGAAACGTTGAGCGATGAGGACAGCAGCCATGTGGCCCTGACTAGGGCTAGGATTCTTGTCAACACATTAGTGAACCTTCGAATTTACTAACCTTCAGCCAATCGCTTGCTTAACTCTGCAACTACCAGCTCCTCAAGGAAGACTTTACCAGTGAATTTAGCTACACGGTTAAGTAGATAGGTTATGAACGCAGTATTTCTACAAATTATGTGTAGAATATAAATTGTATGTCAGTAATCACACACATGGTAACGGTGCAAAATTTTGGACTTATATCTAACAGATTTGATGAAAGAATTATTTTCATTGAATGTACCAACTAAATGCGTGTACAATACGTGATATTGTCACATCAGTCCATGTTTCGATATGCCAATGCCGTCTTCAGGAATGACATACCAAGCTTAAAACCATTCATAGTCGACTGGATTACACCTACTAATTTCATAACCTTCAGTATATTCTGCTGATAATATCAGTTAGTATATGGATAAAATATGTACATTTGTTAACGTATTGTGGATAGTACATATAAGTCCTATTATAACACCTTTAAGTATAAAATATTTAAAACATATATAATATAATTTCAGGCGAGGTGTTATAACAGGACATACGCATAATGCCTGCAATACATTAGCAAATGCACATAGTTTATCCATACAGTACCTGGTAACAGCAGCAGAATGTAGTGAAGTAATGGAATTCACAGATCTAATCCAGTCTCCTGTAAAGGGGTTTAAGCCTGGTATTTACTCCCTGAAGAAGGCATTGTCATGTCGAAACATATCGGAGTGAAGTGACTAATATCATGTATTTTAAGTGCACGTACTTGGTACACTGAATGAAAATACTGATTCAAAATGCATGGAGTAAATAATTTTAAAAACAACTGAATGAAACAGGTTCGATACTTCAGTCCTTCGCAAAATCCAATAAAATAATAACTGAATCGAAGAGGAGTAGACCAACGACCATTTACGCACGAACCAAACACGCTAACTCACTAATCACATTTTACTTTTTGGTGGACTTTAAACTTTCATTGCCTAAACAGAGAGCTAATGTTAACAACTCTGTAGCTCTAGGACTAGAAATGCGTGCAATATGAAAGACAGGTCTTGGAATACTGTAAGTGCAGGCTGTTTCTGAAGTATATGGCACAAACACAGGGACGTGTTCTGTGTACAGAATAAAGGAAATAAATTCTTCAGACAATCAACCTTTAAAGATTCGTTTTCCACTTGTCCCCATTTCGAAGAAGAGGCGCTGAATGCGTGCAACTTCTGTGTCCATACTGTACGGGTCCTTACACCAAACCATTATCGTCTGTCTCTACCACTTGAACATGGTTTCACTCAGCATTAACGGGGATAGGATCATCTTCCTGCACAAGTCCAAAGGTTGCTCTGTGCCAAACACGATTGGTGAAAGCGCACTCGCGGACGTGCTGATAAGCATATCATATTTTCTAGCCGCGGATACGGTGATGACGTTGCGACACGTCTTCTTAATCAGGACGCATGCCCTGATTTGCCTAATTCCAGACAGTACGACATTTTCTAACACTGACCTGGTAAAGAGGGGAAATATATTTTGTAAGGGTCAGAGCGAAGAACGGAAGGACAGCCCGAATACAACAGCAGGAAGAGAGGATGTTGGATGACGTTGCTAAACAACTTCAGAAGAGCAGCCAGAGGATCGACGCTGCAGAACACCATGTCTGAGAGGGCATCCATGAGCAACTCCTGCATCATTACCACATGCAGCAAGTGCAAGGCTTATGCCCACAAAGATAATACGCAAAAGCGAATTGTCTTCCGTGGCTCCTTCAATGTGTCAATAATCCTACTTTCCCCTCCCTCATCCTGTTCAGATTCGCGACACCAACAAAGACTTTGAATGTGTGAAACGATGTGCACAGTATAAGATTCACTGACAGATCCTCATATTGAACACAGATGTAGGTGCACTCGCAACGCTCTTGGAATTTTTGAGTTCGTCAGTTATTCACACGCGCAGCGCGCTGTTTGGAAGAACAAAGACGGAATTTACAGCATCTTTTATAATTTGCTTTTTAAACAATTATCTGTAATTTTGGATTAACAAATTCGTACACAAACTTCCCTGTGCACGTATTTACACTTAATTTTTTGTCTCCACCTTCCCAAATAGAAATAGGTCACAACTCAGCGATGATGCATCCAAGGACGCATGTTTACAAAGACTGTGTGTACATGTGACACGCCCCGTTAATAGTGTCGTGAACTTTATAAAGATTCTGTATATACGCTGATTGTTTCTGTTTTGTAGTCCTTCCCTCTTCTACCTACTTGTTCACAGTAGGTGTAGAGGGTTTTTGATTTCTCACTTGATCACACTCAAGCACACACCACAGTCGGTAGACTCATCTGGACGAGGGATCGGCCTGTCGCAGAGACCTCTACCTGACAACACAAATACTGTACAAGACAAATATCCATGCCCCCGGTGGGATCCGAACCCACGGTCCCAGCAAGCGGTCAGCCGTAGACCTACACCTTAGACCCCGCGGTCACTGGGATCGGCTACGCTGATTGCACAGCAACAAAAAATACTAAGTTCCCGCAGGTCATTTCTCCACATGGTTAAAAATTATTTTCCTGTACAATAATTACACTACGTATAGCCTATACTTCACTCTATGCAGTAAGTTATACGCAATACATCATCCGTGGAGTGTACCCGTCAGTTCGCTTATGAAACTTGCAGTTAGTTGTACAATCGTTCCCCTGTATACCTACTACCCATAATTATTCAACAATATTAAAAACACAATGTGATAAATTTTCGAAGTTTTTTCAAACTGAAACGCCTTGTTTATTCTTGCTGTAACATAAGTTTACATATTTCAGAAAATGTTTTCAGACTTTCGAAGTAGTTTTCTTTTCTTTAATGCTACGGACACTGGCAAGTTTCCCGTACGTGCGCTTTCACAATACTGACGTCACACAACTATAGACACGTGAGAGGGAAAAGGTTTTGTCTTGAAGAGTTTTCTTAACGAACTCAATCCAAAGCAAGAACAAAAGAAGAAAATTGTTACGGCAGGCTAGCTGGAGAAGTCTGTAGAAACGCTGAAGTGTATCTTCAAATTAGTCTCTTGTGCTTCATTGTTTTGCACAACAGTACTGTAGCAGGATCTGCAGGTCAATTAGTGACAACAGCTCATTAAATACAAAACCCCATAACAAACACGAACCTGCATAAATGTCCGCCGAACACAAATAATTTACAATGCGAAACTTGAAGATCTCACAGTGGTAACAACAGATATTACTGCTTTCCTGGTTACGTAATTCCGTATAATCAGGCACATAAGTACGGACGCTTGGGAGGAACCAGCTGTTTCCTTCTTCAGGGTCGATGGAAGTATTTTACATTTCAAATATGGGTTCATAATTTCAAGAACGGAAATGGAATTACTGACTTCCTCTGCAGAAACACTTCATGTTTACACATAGACGAAAAATGATAAATGACAAATGTGTATGAACATGGAAGTCTGTAAATTCCACGACTCATCTGCTATAGACACGGTAAATTCCTAATTATCTTGCAGCTAATGTAAACTTCCATTTTTCTTACGAGTGCTTCCTTACCTGTAATCTAGCCTGCTAACAAAGTTACTTTTCTGTTGCAACCACATATATTCTCAGTGACAAAGAACGGTACAGAAAATGGCCCAGTCTAACCCCGGTTTCTCTTACAACTGCGAGTAGAATTTCTAATTTGCCACTTCAGTATTAGGTCTATAAATATTATTCCCCCAAGTCAAAACGTTTCACTCACTTATATACATAATTAACCAATCCCGGTGGCCGTGCAGTCTAACGCTTATCGTCCTTTGTGTTTGTTGTGTGTTGAGTAGATAGCAACTTCTGCGACGAGCTGATCATCCGTTCAGAGAAGACCTACCGTGTGTGTGTGTGTGTGCGCGCGCGCGCGCGCGCGAGTGAGTGCGTGCGTGTGTGTCTGTGTGCGCGCGTGTGTGTGCGCGCGTGCGTGTGTGTGCGTGCGTGCGTGTGTGGGTGTGTGTGTGCGCGCGCGTGTGCGTGCGTGTGTGTGCGCGCGCGCGTGTGTGTGCGTGCGTGTGTGTGTCTGTGTGTGTGCGTGCGTGTGTGTGTGCGTACGTGTGTATGTGCGTGTGTGTGTGCGTACGTGTGTGTGTGTCTGTGCGTGTGCGCGTGCGTGCGTGCGCCGCGCGCCTGTGTGTGTGTGATCTAGAAACCTCAACAACGAGGCGGACTAGGTGCGATTTGGGCTGTAGATCCAGATAAATAAAAACTGTACGTAACTTGCGCACTTTTCTTCCTAAGTGCATTTCTGCGACTTTCTATGCATTCCAGACCTGAAACACTATGTACGTAGTTATTCTCACCAGCCACATTTTGAGTGTGACAAGAAAGCAACATCAAATTACTTTCTTACACACAAAAATAATTTTGTGTCTTTGAATTGCTGAATTATGTAGTGGTTCCACATTTTACTATAAAACGGAACTTGGCCAAACCCGTACAGTCGAAGTCTATAAGCCTATCTGTGATCAGTGTGCACAATATCCTGATTTTTGAAGCTTATTTAAACCTACTTGCTAGCGTCTCTTCCAGTTACAGGTTAGCAATATGATTCAAAACTATGTCATTAAAACAATTCGTAATGTTCAAAATACAGGTGATATAACATTCTAACACCATTGGGGTTAAACCTCATAACAATCTACGAATAAGTCCAACACCATAATATATTGGCACTGAATACACACGTATTTTAGGATTATAAACTTGCATTACCTATAATTAACATTAGCTCAACAATTTCTGTAACAGTGGCCACAAGAAAGTAGGAAAACACCCCATAAATACAAAAACACTAATCACCAACAAATGCACAAAGAGAGTTTTATCATCAATTGTAACACACTCCTACATGTTTCGACCCTGCTGGGTCATCTTCAGGGAGAACTTTCTTGTTATCTTTACACCAAGGTTGCACTTTATAGTTGAGTGAGAATGTGCTGTTGACTGTGTACTGCGTTGTTTTTGGAGGCGTGAACTCTCTGTGCTCCCGGCTGGATGTTTCGACCCTGCTGGGTCATCTTCAGGGAGAACTTTTCGTTACCGTTACACTAGGGTTGCACTTTATATTTGAGTGAGAATGTGCTGTTGACTGTGTACTGCGTTGTTTTTGGAGGCGTGAACTCTCACATTTAACAGCACATTCTCACTCAACTATAAAGTGCGACCCTAGTGTAACGGTAACGAAAAGTTCTCCCTGAAGATGACCCAGCAGGGTCGAAACATGTAGGAGTCTGTTGCGATTGATGATAAAACTCTCTTTGTGCATTTGTTGGTGATCAGTGTTTTTGTATGATATAGTGCACGGACATGGAACACATTAAACCCCATAAATACTTATTTTATTATGGGGGTATTAAAATACACTTTACATATAGTTATTCTGCATTATATCTTTTCCACTGAATAAGGATGTTCCTTCTCCAAAAAGAGATATACTTGCTTCATGAATATTATAAAAAAATTTGACTAACACTTCTGCTGAAGAGGTGGAAGCTAATCACAAACTTAGTGGCAGCCAAGACAGCTAAGTTTCAGTCTGTCGCTCTAAGTACTGGTTAATTTAAATTGTAAATCACTCCGAGGGTTGTGATACACTTCAGTACTTCATAATGGGCAAATATATAAACGCTGCATCTTCCAAGAAATTCAGTGTTACATCCATTTTCATTTTATAACGGACTAAACGGATAAATGACTGCCGCAAACAGACCTTGTAAACTTCACGTCTATAGGTGGAGGCACGTCACTCACTAACGTGCAATCACATTGACATGACACACACAGAACCGTAGCCGACTGGCAGCTGTCGTTATGGATTTTAACGCAGATCACAAGCAGTGATAGGCTTCCAACCACGTCATAAAATCTCGGGAGGATCCATAGGTTTATTAATTTCATTAACGACACTTTTCTAATGCATGGGTTTGTGTCCAGTGGGTAGCAGCAAATAGGGGATTGCAGTGATCAAGAGGAAAGCGTGAAGGTAAAGCTACCCCATTACAGGCCTGGACAGGCCCTTAGGGATCCAGGAGATTAAAGCTCCCAGAATTTCTACACAACATACGAAGGTTGTAAGGTTGTCAGCCCTACGCACCGGCCGCCTTTACGCCTTAGGACATATCTCTGGTATTCATTTCTGTTAGAGGTTGAGTCAAACCCAGGGCCATAATGCGACCGGAAAAATCCAAACGACCCCACAGGGAATTGAAGCCGCGACCTTTCGGCTTGTAGCGTAGTGCAACCACCAAACGGGTACGCCGAGAAGGAAGCGTAGGCGTTACATTTTAAGATAAATTTCACTGAAGGAACTGAAGTAAATCACGAAGAATATCAGCCAGGACGGACGGCCTCCGGAAAAAAATAAATAAAACCGGAAGTGTGCGTGATATTAATCAGGAGCGAGGGAAAAATCAAAACTGGGGCGTCCATGCGACGCAATTCTCATCATCATGTTTAATGTGTAAGCACAGGAGACCGATAATGACTACAGATATTTTGTGACAAGGCATGTGAGTGTGGTTCCAATATAATATAACATAACATACCTAATCAAATGCAGGCCAATGCATGTGAAAAGTATTTGGTGGTTTTTAACAAAGGGAACTTAAATAGGCAGGCAGACAGAGAGATAAATATAGAAATATACACACACAGAAAACTATTCAGATACAGAGGTGATGTAGGTAGATAGGTAGACATACATACATATGGATATATAGATCGGGATGTAGATAGATACAGATAAATAGGTACGGATATATATGAAAGGATGTTTGGATGGGTGGGTCGATGCGTCGGTGGATAAATGGAAAAACACCCTCCATGTACCTATGGAGCAGAATGTAAACCAAGTCAGTTCCGCTGACGATCTCTAACTATAGATATAGCCCTAATTTATATGGCGATCCTGATTTTACAGCACAGGTTACATAGCGCAAAATAACGTGCGTAAACAGTCAGGAATAGTGAACAGGTAGGGATTTGATAGGAATAAGTCGTAGCTCATTTGAAGGCATTTGGCAGGACAGGCTATGGAAAACAAGGAAGGTGTTCACAGTTGCGCATATACCCGGGGAGATTCGCCACACGTGCAAACATCTGCCTCTGCTCCAACCAACAAACGGGTCACAAAGGGTTCCCTGCAGACCGCTAAAGACAAACCACTTGTGTTAATCGTTCAATAACTTTCGGTGGAACACAATTTTTCCTTTCAACCCGGTGGCAACGCAATGCCATATGTTACTTAGCACACACACGTCAAGCCTTGTTCGGTTTAAACACACAGGCAGCCAGCATGTAATTCATCCATGAAGGCAGAGAGATACGCAACGTCCATTTTATGGAATCCCTCAGCATTGCAGGTGTCACAGGGGTTTGACAGCACAGGGAGCCATCCGCCGGGACTTATGAGTCCTTTTTTCAGCTGCAGTCCAACCTTACTGCTCTAAATTACAGGTAGATGTATGGTTCCTATGCGAAAAAAATGCTTAGGAACACGACAATATGGACACTCTGTACAGTGTTGCAAATCCATTGAGTCCTGTTTGAAACCCAGTAACACTGATATGATGGTAAAAATTTCGGAAAATTGAACAAAACCGAAAGATTAATTCCCGCGTTTATAATAGCGCGTCATGAGACACTATGTTGAGTGAAATTAACCCAATCCATGTCCTCAGACACAATTCATTTAGGACAAATTTAATATTGTTCTTCTATCTGCTCCTAGGTTTCCCAGGTCGAGTATCTCTTTCATATTTCCCAAATAAAATTTTGTATTTATTTCATGTTTCCTTATGTATGCTCATTTTTATCGCCCTTAAAATACTTGCTGAACAGCACAACTAGTTCATTTCCTGAGCATTCAGTTTTAGAAAGGTCCACCATTACACCTTTTCCTTATGATGAGAATTAATAAAGCCTCGCACCCACAAAAAGCAACAGACAAACTTGTACTTCTGCAATAGAGATCAGAAAATAATTAGACTTAAGTAAAATAATCAGCCAATATGATATGATAATTTGATGTTTCTGTTTTATGAAGTGTGGTGTCGTGTGGTCTAGTAGAAATTTACCGACGTTTCACACTCACCTGCTGCCTTAGTCTTCATGGTAGATGATGGCTGCAGCACGTCCCGTCGAAAATGTGGTAAATTTCTACCAGAATACACGGCGTCACGTCCCAGACAACAGCACTCGTATCAGAATAATGACAGCTAACAATATGAAGACAGGATAAGGACCGGTTGTGTCGCACGTACGACGGACAGTGGTTGTAGACTGCCATCACGTTGGCTTCGTCATCTCGCATTCTTGGCTCACGTAGGTCAAAACCAATTAAGATAATGTGCATTCCAGCATCGCCCTTTAGTTCGAATATTCTAGGCGGTGAAAGTATGTCTGTAATGCTGAATACCACAGGACCGAACCGCATTACTGTTAAGGGAGACACTGACACAGATGTAACAACAATAGCAAAACAGCGTGTGAGGGAGTGGGCTGAATTCAGCAGGCTCCAGATATGGACGAGTGGCAGGGACTTTTGTGCATGCTAATGAATGTTGCGACTATATCAATGGTCGAGAAATGTCTTGATAAGCTCTGCGTCTCTTTACTTGTCGAGGAGAAGGCCCTCCTTTCCTTCCTTCCCCCCCTTCCCAGCAGCTGGCAAGCAAGAAAGTCAGTTAATTACTCTCGCTCGGAGTAATTTCACAAAATATTAACATGAAATTTAAAGCCTAAAAAATATTGATTCAAGTCTGAAATATTATACCTAAAAATGATAAGTATATATGCTAATGCCATAAAATTTTTGAAGAAGTGAATTATTTCAAATCATTTCTTTGCATTTTTGTCCAAGATTCGACTCGGTGACAGTAACATAACGAGTAATACACGTATGTGAGATTTGGGAAGGCATCCAACAGACTCGCTTTGGCGTAACTGGCAGCCTTCTTGTGAACATGGAAACGACTCTTCTAAATCCACAAAACTGGGCAGTTTTGGGGTCAGCTGAGAGAAGAGTAGCTTCTCTATAGTATCTGTGGTTCATGAATATGCGTAAGGTTTAAGCTACCCCTATGGTTAAAGAGGCAGTAAAACAAAATCGAATTGCAGTTTTGAGGGGCAACAGACGAACGTGCAACTTCAAACACTTTGTGCAAATTAAACCAACAAATGCACAAACGTGTTTGTAAGTATATATTGTCACCCCTACATATGTTTCGATAACCAAGTTACCATCTTCAGCGGGTGTACGTAAAAAACCACAAGTACTTATTATATCCAAGTACCTTATGGTTGAGCCCTCAAATACCTTCTCATGTCAAAGTCGAATATGGTTCACTGCACCTCAAGTCGTTACAAGTAAAATAGGTTAATATAGGATTTAACATACATAAAAGTTGTTATAAAACATTATTTATAGAACATTAAATTTTAAACTGTTTTATATTAAAAGTGTTTATTGATGAGTTAAAGTTAATGCTGGCTGTGTACAGAATATCAAAGATTTTAACTTTTAATGTTTTATAAATAAGGTTTTAACACAATTTGTATGTATGTTAAATCCTATATTAAGCTGTTTTACCTGTAACGACTTGAGGTGCAGTGAACAATCTTCACCTTTGACATGAGAAGGTCTTTGAAAGTGGAACCATAGAATAATTGAATGTAGGCAGTGCTTGTGATTTTTATGTACGCCCCCTGAAAATGGTAACTGGGTTACCGAAACATATGTAGCGGCGATAATATATACTTACAAACAAGTTTGCGCGTTTGTTGATTTAATTTAAACATTTGATAATATGCACGGTGTAAAAGTATAAAATTCAATAACTTTCGTTGGTTAAACAGTCTAACATATCCCAAGGAAATATAACCCCTGTTTAAGTGAACATGGCTAGCAGAAAAACAAGAATGTGCACACGTCTAGAACGGTCGACGGCGCGAGGAAACACCTCGGCTCATTACACTGTACCAATTATCCCGGCATTCGTGCAAAGGTACTGAAGAAAACTACAAAAAACTTCAGTCAGAAAATCTGATAATGTGGCTGAAAATGTTAGCAGTAGAAATAAATCAGCATCGTCACAGCGTAAAACAAAGAAACCCTGTGAGACACCGTTCCATCAGAGCTAATGCCCTTCCGGAGTTTGCGAAGAGAAACATTAAACGTAAACCTTCACACTATCTGAAATTACGTTACCCGGCCTGGGTCCTAACGCGTACTTATAGGTGTAGGCAAAACATCCTACAGAAGTTTCAAAAAGCAAGTAAGGACTTGGTGTAAGTTTAAGTTGCAACATCCGTTCGGCTATCTGCGGGGGGGGCATGTGTTAATGCATGTTTCATAATGCAAATTCATAAAATCACAACATATTCCAAACCATAACATTAATTTTCATAATTCTGGTGCTGCATTACTTTTTGACACGGACGAAATACACGTAGTTCTATACAGAATATTATATTCTTTTACGTAACGTACATGTCTCCATGCTCCATAAAGTCACAGCGCACTCGAAAGTGACCTGCATACAGCATTCACTGCCGCAGACATCTCAGATTCTCTACATTTTTGCTGAAATGATGTTCATTTGACCAAACCAGAACTGAAACGACAATGTAACGTGACAACAAAGAAAAGACCATGGAATATATCGCACCGCCTGTCTGCAGGATTAAAGTCTGCATGACAAAAGGGTTACGGTACGGCACTGAGGTACTGCTGTGGAATGTTTAATCGCTAGGTGCAGGCAGTATAGAACTAGGATAACTGATGAATATGTTCGAAGCTTGGTGGAATTTCAGATATTTCTCATTTGATTTCCCGTCTTCCCACGCACCTACTCTTTTATCTCCTGCACTTTAGAGGACGCTGACGCTATAAACTCCAATTGAACCATTCGGAATGCCGACTCCTCCCTTGTGCCACACAAGTCATTACACGCAATGCCTCTTCTTCGCGTTGAGGGTGTTCACCGGAGACTCCCTCTCTTCCCGATGATTCCCCCGCCCCCTGCCGCCACTCGCCACTCGCCACAAATATTTTTCAGGGTACTGACATGTGCATTATCAGCTGTATCATTATCGCACACTACACAGTCTCAGGCATGTTGCCTAATCCAAACTATCTACATGGAGCTGGCCTCTCCTTTTATTTTCTGCTTCTCCGGATCTTCCCGCCGAGAGCTCGATGTATTCCATACGCATACCTTAATAGTTACCTCTGGGACTCTTTTATTTCACTCATAATACAGGATGCGTCAATAGCATATGAAGATTCTCAAACTCGTGTTTTGATAAATTGTGTGGAATATAAGAAAAAATAATAGGAAATGTAAGTAATAAAATTACATTTATTGTATGCCTTTTATTTTCTAAAAATTGCACCCCTCAGTAGTCTACCTGGCATGCAATACATTCCTGTAACAAAGTACAGTTCATCACAACACAGGCTATGCAGGACCAGAGGGAGATAAGCGGTATAGCTCCACTCTTTCTTTAACCTCCGCACGAGATGCGGTAGATGGTGAAGACCATGTCCTGGTCGCTTTATTCCCGAGAAAAGGACATAGTACCATCTTTCAAGAGCCTGGACGGGTCTCGAGGCCGGTCTGGAGGGGTGCTGAATATTTCGTCCCCACAAGGATTCGAACTCCCTACCGTCCGGCACGTAGCGAGACGCCAAACCGTCTACTATATCTGGCCACGCTACTCTAATATCGATTGGAAATTGACAATAACTGTGCAACAGACGTTTATCAGTGGCTCTAATTTCGTCCCTGGCTTCATCCTTCTTCCCTTAACGTGCCATAAAAGAACGCGATGGTGTTCGGAACGCAACTGTAACTAACGTATTGCAACGTCGGGGCAAGTTGTTTGCCTTTGTGCAGTTATGGCTGAATTTCCGATCACGATTACAGGAATGTAATGCGTGCCAGGGAGACCACTTAAGAGATGAAATTGTTAACAAGTAAGGAGCTTATACTAAATGGCACTTTACTACTGACACTCTGTAACTTTCTGTGTTTCTTGTATTCAAGTAGATTCATGGAAACAGCGACCTGAAAATAGACATATTCTACTGCCTCACTCTGTATTTGCAAAATTTAATTTTTAGGTGATTTCTTGAAGCATTTGCAAAAATAGGCTGTTGGCTTCGTCATGCTTTTCCGTCCGCATGAAACAACGCGACTTTGGCCGGGCGGATGCGCACGAAAATTGATACTGACTTTGCGTAAACTTGGACAAAACTGACACATACTTTTAATAAGGCCTGTGTACATTTCTGCATCATCTGGTTACTAATGTCACCAGTGTAACCATATTGATTCTGGTGACCTTGGTTACTAAGGCTACCATTTTTTTTTCGTGTTACTATATTTAACTTGATCACAGATGTCTTTATGGTTACTGAAGTTACCTTTATCACTGGGTTACCACTGTTCGCACTTATGGTTAGGCGAAAGCGCCGGAAGTGTTTCGCCCTATGGACACTTCCTACCGTTGTTCTACTATTTTTGCCTGTATTACATTTTTAACCCAGTCCTGTGAAAATCAAAGAAGGTCATAGTAGGATTATTTGTGAAGCTTTCGGTCTTTCGATGTACCTTTACAAAACGGAACGGCTTTGCTCGGCCTTGAATGCTTTGACGTTATCACTCCCACAGAGGATTATGATGGTAGCTTGGTTGAAATACACCGTTCTGCTCTATTTAAAGCACATGTAGGTGGTCTTTATAATGTTCTGTGTGTGTGTGCGCGCACGTGCATGCGTGCGCACGTGTGAGTCAAGTTACAGGCGACGGCAGTGGAAACCTGTCACACCCACCCACGAGTCCACTTTGTATTGACAGAGATGGCAGGTTCTCAGTCCCTTGCTACCGATTTTGTTATCTTGCGGAAATGAACAGTGCCTTGTGGCCTCAGCACTTCTGAAGCTCGCGCTGAACTACGGAATTAAATTTATAGGCCGTGATCAAGAATAGCCCGTTTTAGTCTCAAAACAGACGTTACCCTACACCATACACATGGGATGTTCAGTTCTGTCAACTAACTTATCAACACATACACCGCTGAGTGTCGCTCAGATGACGAAAAATTTTCTGTGTTTTTGCGGAAACCGAAGATTTGTTTAACTGTTCACAAACGCCACAAAATAAGCCCCGCCCTGACGCAGTTTAACTCCCCCCCCCCCCCACAAACACACACATGCACGTACACACAGTTTCTAGGACCCACTTTCATATCATTCTCCCACTTACGTGTAAGTCACCTCGGAAGTAGTCTCTTCCATTCAAATTTCAAGAGTAAAATTTTATATCCTTTTCTTATCTCCCCCTACGTGTTGCATGTTCCTTAAAATCAGTTTCCATCTTATCAACCCAATGGTGCAGTTAGGGTATGGGATGTGTGATGCAATCACCCCCATAGCAGAATTCAGGGGGCGGCAAAATAAATACTTTGCATAAAAAAATGTAATTCTCAGCACCCAGTAAAAATTAAATTAGCGAGTCAAACAAAATAAACCTCAGTAAAGGATAGCGCCATTTTTTATTCATAATTGCTGTTAAAGGTGACCAATGTGATCACGCCTACTCGCCCCGGACACCGAACAACCTAGACAAGCTGCTGGATTAACCTAATAACACTATGTAAAGTGTACAGCCCATGAGATCCTCGTTCTGCGAGTCTTTCCATTCTTCCAGGGGCAAAATACCCCATTCAACACTTTCAGGACGACACAAAGTTGTATAAACTTAGCCCAGCCCAGGTCTCAAGAGAAACCTGTGTGTGTGCACAAAATTGCTGAACCAGTCACTGCAAGTTTTTCACGTTACGACGTTGCGGATGTGTCTGTAAAAGCGGCTAGATGGAGTCGTAATTCAGCGCTTACACCCGGCATACGCAGCGTCGTACGGTGCAAATCTCTATGTAATGGATGAGATGTAAGAATTGTGGGAAAGTTGCACAGCGTTAGTAACGCGTGACTGTTTGCTGTGTTTGCTGACAGACGGATAGGTCTCAATTGGAGCGAGCCTACGACTTGGGAACAGCAGTAAATTTAGATGTTCGGCTATTAGATTTGCCTACACATTTGTTCCTTTGATATAGGTCTGTATTAAGTATTCAAATCGCAATGCTCTCTTCATATGTCAACCTACCGACAGACATTGCATTTGTTTAGGAATGAATGACCCATTCTGAACTACTTTGATATTAAAAATATATAAATAATCCTACGAAATCGATTTTAAAATCTCGGAACGATAAAAGAAGCAATAGCATTTCGAGTAGATTTGCCTAAAATAATAATGGAAGAAAAACCTTATCACACAAGTCAATAAATTCCAATTCTTTTTACTCTTATATTAGACATGTGTCGTATAAGCAAAACATGGATTTACAGCGGATAACAGAACACTTTCATTATTACAGTGACAATGGGATGAAATGTAAGCCTTCGGAAGAAAATGAGTACGGGTCGATACTAAATATTTTGTGAAACGTCGATAAACCTCAAGAAGAAAACGGATAACCACAGCCCGCTAGCAAGACAACAGTTACTCGGTGTTCATGGCCTGCTGCGTTTCGTTAAGATAACAACAGCAGCCTGCACATCAAAGTTACTAAAACAGCTCTCAGACTATCATATTTCGGAGTTTATCGTTATTAGTAGCCGTTATTAAGTAAGAGAAATACAGTAAATTTCAAATTTGTTAAATATAATCTCAAAGTTTCGAGTAATCGCCATCTTTGTAATTTTTCACTGACAAAGATTTTCATATAAAGTGCGTTGTTGTGTTTACGGTTTATCTCCGTAACAAGCTTCACATACTTAATTTTAATGGTCACTTAGTTACGGCCATCAGACCATAAGATAAACAAAAATTGTGCTCGGATATTCTTACTATTATACGCTGTCTACAAACAGTGCCTTAAATAAGTTAAAATTATGCCCAACATCTACCAACAGACATTAAAGAACATAGCTTAAATTAAGCTGTCCCGCCCCACAAATTTGCGCGTTCGCCATGTTGTTATTATTCGTGGTAGTAAATTAAGCATTAACGCTGGATGTCCTCAGATTTCATAACGGCAGTACCACGTTTGGTGACAGTCAGTCAAATGTTTCAGAAGTTTATATAAAGGAACACACAAACACACACAGCATAGTAACATCATGTCTATATTTTTCCTTGTGTGAAAGAAAGTGTGCCAAAAAAACAAATCCCAGACTTCACGAGATGAAATCAGAGTGACAACGAGGGGTGGACTGAGGAAGATTGCGACGTAGGGGATGACGGCAAAATGGAGACGCTGCGTTAAGCACGTCAAGATTTACTACAAGGAAATTCTGACTCCAATAAAGTGATAATACTGAATACTGTTTGAAGCTCTGTCTAGCAGAGTGAACGCTCTGATGAGGGGATGACTGTTAGTAAGTGCTTGTATTTAATACGTTCTTGGGCGAGTTCTTTTATGACATTTCACTAACAAAATTTTCATGCAAACATGGATCCTACGCTCCCCATTTGCGAAATGAATGATTTCTGAAAAGTCAAGAGATACTAGGAGAAGTTTTTCTTCTCTGAGAATATCACACACAAAAGACGTTTAGGGAATAGGCAATTTTCCGCACCAGCGAAGTGGTAACGTTGTTGGACTATTGCAGATTCACTGGAATTAAACTTATTGATTTATACGAAGTCAATTACGGACTCCAATTTCGATATATGGTGTCATTAATCATTAAAATTAGTGTCACTCCCACGACTACATATGTGTTTCAGCGTTGACCAAAAAAACCCTAACGGTTAAATATGACTTATTGGAGGTTCAATAGAAGGGAAATTATCCTAGAAGAGACCATGAACGCCCAGAAGGGGAGTAGAGTCATAGTTGTACTCTTTCTTTAACTTCGGCGCTAGATGGGGAAGGGGAGTCAACGCAACGCCCAAGTCGCTTTACACCCAGAAAAGACAGCCAGCACCCTTCGTACAGGAGTCTGGGTGAGCCCCAGGGTCGGTCTGGATGGGTGCGGAAAATCTCGCCCCCACCGGGATTCTATCCCCGGAAATCTCGCCCCCACCGGGATTCGAATCCCCAAGCGTCCAGCCCGTAGCAAGGCGCTATAAAGACTACGCTATCCCATCCCACACTGAAGGCTGGATAGCACCCATGATTTAAATGGCGTCTAAAGTCATTTCAACACATTATACATCCGCTTCTTGGGTCACTGAAAGAACGGGAGTAACATTTTTGCAAGAACCAGAGTCTGCACGGGAGCAAAATTTTCGAATGAGAAAATCGTGTTAGGTCGGCCTTTATCAATCGCACGGTAGCGATGTCGGTACTGAACTGCACACATACGCCTGCAGTTCAATTGTACGCACGTACAACAAGACAAACATCAGCAGCAGGCACTTGTTAAACAAACATTGTTATGTGACAGCACAGGGTCCTAAAAACACACTTCAGTTCCTTTAGGTTACCTATAAAACACACAAAAGTTTTGTTTATCACTTTAAACAAATAAGTTAGAAATTAAAAAATAATAAACCCCGTAATGCCCGGTGGGATAAAAACATTTGCAGAAGAAACATTTGAATGAAAATTACAAAATTTATTAGATTCACAACAGTCAAGGGTAATAAGTCTGTTACATCTGAAAGGAACTTTTCCCACAAATTTCCCCCCAGCTGCTATTTAGATCGACTTAAAGTCAGTAATTCATATTTTAGACTGCACTCACTCCCACCGCAAGTAACTAATCTCTCACAACTGCTATTTAGATTCACTCGAAGCTAATAACTCCATATCTTAGATTGTATCCAATCCTACTGCAACACAGATGTCTCAAAACTCGGAGTCGATGACGGACGTTTCAGGCGCGCTGCTGTCCCTAAGAAACACTTCTTAAAAGAGCTCCTTCCGTCCGTCCGTCCGTCCGTCCGTCCGTCCGTCCGTCCGTCCTCCTCTCTGTGCGCATGAAAATAAAACTGAAGAACAGATAAACCGAGATTAAATCAGTACTACACCATTTATTACAGAATTTTGCAGAAGAACTGTTGACGTATTTCAGTTTTCATACATATCTGACAACTTTAACGAACATTTAGACTAGGAGCATAGGATGTTCTTCAAATATAAAGCAAAAGAAACACAAAACAATTCTAGCTTACCTCGATAATGACAGAGTCACTACAGTGTAAATTTCGTTGCCAACTATATCAGTACTATTGTCAGCAGATACTTTATATAATCTTGTCACAATAGGTAACTCAACAGGAAGACAAATGTTTCAGTTACTTCAACAGAAGGCTGTTATTACGCAAAGAAACAAAAGAAATTCTTTTAAGAGTTTATATTGAAATCAGATTTTCTTTGTTCTCATAACGTAGCGTTCTACTGGAATACCACTTGGAAAATTACGTAAAACAAGATAGGCACATCAGTGACGCAGGCAGGAGTAACGAGTGCTGCAAGCTACCAGGGCGACAGGATGCAGGGGCGGGGAAATTGCTGACAAAATTAATATTTAAATAAAAATATATCCTGCCTTCAAAAAATTTCAAATTATTGAGCCAAACAAATGAAAATTCAATAAATGATCGGTTTTTTTAAAATTCGTAACTCATCTTCGGGACTACCAGTGTGAGTACTTGCCCTCCCACCCCCCCCACCCTCCACCCCCCACAGCAACTTCAATACACCACTGAAGAGTACGAGTATTTAATCTTCCCGCCCTACTTTATAACAATACGTTTTCATTTCTGGCTTTTTCCCTGGAACACCTATTGAACTGCTGCTGGCGGTATGTCGGCTGCTCCTTTTGTTCGCATGTAAAAACTAGAAAACAAATTAACAGAACAGCATTAAATTTAATACTGGATGCTGTTATGACGGTCACCTGTGCAATATACTCGTAAATTTTCATTCAGATCACACGTTCTTACCTATCTACCACTGCGCCTGTCCTACAGTTTATTAGCCCCTGGTTACAGCAGTTACGAAGTCACGTGTTTAAACGAAAGATGAAACAAAAGAGGCTCTGATGACGAAATACTAAATGCTGATAACTTCAACATCAGTGACAACTACAAACGCCCGGGGGTGAACTTAGGTTATTACAGATTTCGAGAGGTCGCTAGCTTCAGTCAAGACTGGTTCGCACTGGTTAGCCAGGCAAGGCTTCTGTATGACACAGTCTTCGGCCGCTCTGAGAACCATATCATAAAACACATTCTATTGTTTTATACACCTGGAATAATGGGTTCCATTTCTTGGGGAGACAGGCACAGCAAACATATTTGCTGTGACTAGAATCAAAGGGGAAGGCTTAAAATATCCACATTCTGTTTAAAGAAATATTGATAAGAAAAACTTATAGGATGATGGTACACAGATACAGTGTTCAGACGGAAGTGCACTTACTGTCATATAAAGGCAAAATAAATAAAAAATAAATAAAATTTAACGTAATAAAATTAATAGTCCCCATAAAATACAGAAAACTAAACAAAAAATAGAATAGTCTGGAGCTCTTCAGAAAAATACCAAATCTATCTCATGCCGCTGCGTGGGTTACCTCTACTTAATGTTTCATGTCCCATTTTATAGAGTTCTGCTGTTGGGCGACATGGTAATGTCAGTGATGGGTTTAATCTTATGTACATTTAAACTCAACGTCAGTCTAGTAAGATAAATAAACTATTACTTTCAGTTTCCTTCAGCAAACATCAGAAATAAAATTTATTATGTTCCATATCCGTGCACTGTATCATACAGAAACAAAAATCACCAACTAATGCATAAAAGTATATTTTCTTCGCTCGTAGAAAACCTCCTACATGTTTCGACCCCGCTGGATCATCTTCAGGGAGAACAGTTTCGTTACGCTAGGGTTGCACTTATGCAGTTGAGTGAGAATGTGCCACTGACTTCGCACTCCGTTCAGAGGGACCGTGAACTCTCCGCGGTCCCGACCGCTCCCTCTCAAGGGAGTGCGAAGTCAATGGCACATTCTCACTCAACTGTATAAGTGCAGCCCCAGTGTAACGAAACTGTTCCCCCTGAAGATGATCCAGCGAGGTCGAAACATGTAGGAAGTTTTCTACGAATGAAGATAATATGCTTTTGTGCATTAGTTGGTGATTTTTGTTTTTATCAGAGAGCAAGGACGCCCAATACCGGACAAAACATTAGTTCTCCTGCAAAGTGTAGTCTACCAGCACCGGTCAGGAAAGGTATAACGGCGCACAGTCCCATAGCAGAAGTATAAATACATGTAATAATTACAAGCGGTTCAGCTGCTTAATAGGAATGTTTCAAGCTGCTAAGCAGAGAACAAGATAAAGGGACAAACTCGGACGAGTTGGAGGCAAGCTGCGTAGGTTGAATTTCGGACACATGTCTGTCAAATTAGACCATAATGGTCTCATGACTCACATGTAATAAGAAAGCCACCAACAGACGTTATATTTCACCCTAAAATTCGACTGTGGGCATGCATTTTAGATACATTACAAATTACGCTCTCGGACTGACACAGTCCCTGGCCCATTTCGATATCCCAAATAACGTATGATTTAACCTTTCGAGCCTCCTGATTGCATTGTCCACCACCAGATTTATCACAAAAATATTCCATATTCTGCCCACACAGTGCAGTCATGTGTTTTGTATGGTTCTCAGAACAAAAAGCGATTTTTTCCCGTACAGCATTAAGGGGTTTGATTTTATAATCGAGTCGGAGTGTTTACTGTGCAGTACGATCTAAACTTTCAAATATAATTCAGATCATACTGCAACTTTAAAGTGTTAATTGTGCGTTACACTCAACATTATTTTGATAAAGCTCGTGAGCTATGAGCATTAATGACAGCAATATTTATCGTGTAGTCAAAAAGCCTTACCGATGACTCCTGATTTATACTGGTACATCTTCCAATTCAGTCTTCTATAAAACAGTTTTGTGGCTTTGGCCCGTATCACTGTCAACCCCTTAATTTATTTATTGCTGATCAATCAGTTTAGTGAACAGCTCTGCTTCCACTGATCATCTTAAAGTGAATGTATCTGTTCCGTGCACACTGTATGCCCCATCTTTCCCTTATCCTCATGTTTCCGAATTACTAGATCAATAAGCATCCTCCTTTCTTGGCCCATTCTTCTATGTTTTCCCCTTTTACGCAAATGGAATAGTATTGACGTTGGCACGTCATTTACAATTTTATCTGCCCATGGGTCTGTTCAGTCTCCATTCAATAACTTTACAGCCATGCTGTCTTGTTAGCTACATATCGGGCGACTTGGGATAGGTTTGAATTTATTGCGGTTAAAGATCGAGAAAACACGTCATTTCGATCGTCTAGTATTATATAGGTAAAACTATATTAACTATATAGCAGTCCACATATACAGAGGGTATCTAAAATGCTTGGAGAAGCTTCAGGTGTGAGTTCGTACCATCAGAACAAAATAAAACAATTCATATACACATATGTCAGAAAATGGGCGTTTTTTAGTTTAACTGAAAGATTGCATTCAGCAGCAAACATCTTAACAATTTAATCTGTACGTTACTTACAATTGACATAATACATTTAAAATGTACGTACCCAATTTAATAGCTGTTGAGTTTTTAGTGTTCAACAAGTCACAATTCATAACAGACCTTCAAAATTTTTTCCATCTCTATTAACACGCGCCCCCTTTGAAAGATCCGGGGATGGTTGCGAATGGTTTTACAGGCACCAAAAGTGCATTGCTGAAGTTTCTCTTCATTTTTAATTATAACTAAATACACAAAAGTTTTTAAGTGTCTTCAAAGATGAAAATCTAAAGGATTGTGGCCTGGTGAACGGTGCGGGGGGTGCGGTGGCTGTACCTCGATGAGTGTTTGTGGACATGTACTGATAAATTTTTTTGTTTTTTGTTGTGGGAAACTCATTCCTGAATTTTTTCCAAGCATGTTTAGAGACATCCTGTACACTGAAAAGCCTACCCCTTGTAAGACCCATCATTCTGTGGCTAATGCACGCTGCTCAAGTGATAATGCTTCTCATTTGTAATCGGGTAACAAATTCGAAGTCAGAGTCGAGACACTAAATAAATAAATAAATAAATAAATAAATATGTGTTCATATTTATCCAACAAATTGTCAGAAAACGCGGTCTGTTAACGAGGTAATCCCTCTTTTTTTGTTACTATACTTCCTTTCCCTCTGGGTTTAGCAGATGACAATCTGCACCGGTATTTTCTCGCACGATGTTCTGCTAACTCCTTCTAATGGCCCCTCCTACACAATCCCCAATTTCATCTCCTAATGCAACGTGTTTCAAGTTACAGCGCTCTTGAGGAAAAGTCGAGTTGGTGTTAAATTTCGAGGAAATGTCACCACAAACCCAGCCAGAATGTGACAAACAATAACGTCCTTACCAGCGGAATCGCTAATTTTTCACCGGTAAACAGTAAACAGGACAAAATATTTTTAAAGTGAAGTAAATAATTATGGAACACCCGTTAATAGGCCTATATAATTTAGTGTGCCAAATATTCCAAGTACCCGGAAGAACGGGTTTGCCATCATATTGATGCGAATGGTAGTAAAGACAGGTATTAAAATCAGTGCTAAATAACTACAGCTATTTTACTTCTCTGATAACAGGTAAAGGGAATATGCGATAAGAAGTATCAGTATATGAAACTAAGGATACAAGTAGACTGGTGTGCGTGTGTTTCTCGCCCTGCACATATAATTCGTAATTTCTGTCAGAAAGCAACAATAAACTTATCTGAAAGTTAAAAACAATTCTGCTTACCTTCTAATAACTATCTGCGTAATTACAAATTGAAACCTACGTAAATAAATCCAATTATATACTTTACATCAAATTAATTTTTTTTTAAATTCTGCAATAGACACTCCGCACACAACCACAGTATCTGTCACTTCCTCTTTCTGATAAGGTATAGCATACATTTTCTTGTATTGTGCGCACGGAACTCGCAACATTCGTGTATCCGTCGTTATGTTTAATTCGTACACCTGAACTGATTTGACTCCAGTCGGTAGGAGCGATCACATCTACCGTCCACTGTCCCACAGCATTTCTTCTCAGGTACACACCGGCTGTATAGCCCACAAGCTCATGTAACTTGGATGCAAGAATTTTTTAAACTATATGCAAATATCTCTCTCTGCCACTTTTAAAATGCGCACGTAAACTATGCTGGAAACTTCCGTAATATCAAGTTGTTGCTGATTCTATAGAAGTACAGAAAACAATTTACATAACGAATATGGTCTAAGCCAAATTTAATGCCTTCCCTACGCTGAATTTACTGTATTGTATTAAATTTTAAACACTGAATCTTTCCTCGATTTCTCCAGAAACATTAAACTTAGTTTATTCACTTTACTTTTAAAAGTCCATAATTGCTACGGTTACATTCCAATGTAAAGGCGTTGGTATTTTAGACAATATTTCTTGTATGAAAAATCACCGGCAAAGAACGGTTTTATATCTCGTGATCTGTGCTGAAACTGCTCAAAACTGCGTATTAAGTGTTGTGGCATGTGTGTGTGCGTGCGTGCGTGACAGAGACAGCAACCTACTCACCCACTTAGTCTTAACGCACGCACAATAACACACACACACACATTCACATGTATACTGGTACTATATATAGTTTTAAAGGCTTATAGATCACTGCAGCACATGTAGGTTTTGTTATTCATAATGTTTCGAAAGAAATTAATAAACGCACAGGTGAAGTCTGGTACTACCAAATAACGCACCTGAACTTTAATACATGCAGAGTGATTGTTACTGGTTTCGTAATCTCGAATGCTGCTGTAAATAGGAAATGAAATCTTCAACTTACCTTCTATCTTGGTCGAGTGGTTCTGTTGCTGCGCTTGCATGTTCGATTTGTCGTCAGTTGCTACGTGATTTTCTGCTGACATCACCACGTCGTCAAATGGAGCAGAACCCTTCTTCGCCCTCTTCTTCTGAAGTGCCTCTAGAAGGTTAGCAGTTGCTGTCCTAGTGCTGGACACGGCTGTGATCAGGAGCTGTGGTGCTACTGTAAACACGGTTACGCGCTTACCACCACTTCTTCGAAAACCACTTCCTTCACCACTACCACTACCACTACCACGGCTACCACTTCCTGACAGTGTTGATGCAGATGATGTACGCGTGGATGACGACGACGCCGAAGTCATAATTAGTGCGCATGCTCCGCGATTCATCGTCGTGGTGTTCTTGCTGTCGTCACAGCTGCTCATTACGGCCGCGTCTTTCAAACTGCCTCGACGTGAAGGAACGCGCCGTGTCTTAACAATGGCGACGCATTCGCTTGTCCGGCGCTGAGCACGACCTGTGGAGCATACGTACTGCCTGCATCAATACTGCGGGCCGGCAGAGCAAGCTTTACAGTGTCTAGCAGTATTGTCTTTGGAAATCTCGTGCAACTGACTTTCTGTTCGTTAAATGATGTTACGCTACATAACCAAATTCAGTAACAAAGTTTTAATGTAACTAAAATTGCACGTAAAGGTCATTTGAAAATATTAAATCAATATTAGCTGGAAGCAACTTTAATATTCACAATAAAATTAGAGAATAATTCATTTTTAAATAATCATTGATAGTCCTTATTTTGAAAGGCGTTATTCTATGTTGTATTTTCGATAAGGTTATGTACCGTAACGTGTTACAGAACGGCAAAATTTCGTTGTTTTGTATGGTTGTTAAATATAGTATCTTGTTCTGAGGAATACTTTAGAATTGCGAATGTCTAAAGAAATCCACAGAGAAATATGTGCATCTGAAAAGGATGGAGACAAAGGGAGAAATATTTTATTTAACAACGTTGTCGATTGGTTCGAATATTATGTGACATCGACGACACATAAACTAAATACCAGTATGAAACACTGGTGTAATCATACTGACGGGCGAAAACCGAAGTAGTCGGAGAAACCCCTGTCTCAAGTGTCAATTTGTCCACCCAAAGTCCCACATCTAATCCCCTGGGTTCGAAGCCGGGTCTCTGCTGTAATAAAACGGATAGGGTGTGTACGCAGACCTAGACAAAAAAGAGGAAATTTGATATTTATTCATGTCTTATGGCACTATGGAATCTAAGGGTCTACAAAAACCGGACATAAGTTAAGCCTACGATGTCTAGCTGGAATTGGGCACACAAGGAATGCATATATAATTATGACTCGGAAACTCCTTTTAAAACTACCAGTTAGGGGCGTCGAAGGATGTGGTGGGACACAGTTCAGACGGATCACAGGGAGATATTGTGAAAGTGGGATTTCGATGTAACCAGTGACAACTTCTGTCCAGTGGCGGGCTTTGGTGCCGTCGGTGCTTAGATTCGAGTTGTGCTGCCGAAATGTTATACAGTCAAATGCACTCGTACTATGGCGTACCGCTTCATGGCACAGTGATGGCGAACTTATTGCTTCATTCGACACACACGCAGAGATCAGCGTCAATAACTGCGTAATATCGGTGCAGAATAAGAAGGTTCGAAAACACTAAACACTAAAGCCAGTTCCAGCCACCTCACGAACTCACAGCCTACATTCCTAAGTCCAATCACCAGCTACTTACAGCCACCTCGCAACCTTACAACTTTTCTTCCTATGTCTAATAATCAGCTACTTCCAGCCACCCCGCAACCTCAAACTTTTCTTCCTATGTCTAATAATCAGCTACTTCTAGCCACCTCGCAACCTCAAACTTTTTTTCCTATGTCTAATAATCAGCTACTTCTAGCCACCTCGCAACCTCAAATTTTTCTTCCTATGTCTAATCATCAGCTACTTCCAGCCACCTCGCAACCACACCACCTTTCTTCCCATGTCCAACCATCAGCTACTTCCAACCACCTCGCAACCACACTACCTATTTTCCTAAGTCCAATCATCAACTTTTTCCCAGCCACCTCACAACTACACAACTTTCTTCCTAATTCCAATAATCAGCTACTTCCAACCACCTCGCACCCATAAAACCCATCTTCCTTCGTCCAATCATAGGCTTCTTCCAGCCACCTCACAACCACACAACTTTCTTCCTAATTCCAATAATCAGCTACTTCCAACCACCTCGCACCCATAAAACCAATCTTCCTGAGTCCAGTAATCAGCTAGGTCCAGCCACGTCGCCAACTCACAACCTGTCGTCCTATGTCCATACTTACTCGTTGACCTTGCAGGTGACTAGAAACAAATATACATAATGGCTAAACTGTAGGCCTCGTACAGAATTAATACACAAGAAAGAAAGTTTCGCCGATCTCAGCCGGCACAAGATCATTTATCAGTCCTGATATAACAATATTTAGCTACATGCGTCTCTAGTGGGCCACCTTCACATTGATGTAAATTTTTCTTGATAAACTACACAGCTCTACCAGCATTACTTTTAAAGGCGTTAGATAAATACTCTTATAAAATACGGATTCTTACGTTTTAAAATTTAAAGGTATTGTAATTAGCATATTTTCCCTAAATCAAATTTATATTAGCCTGAAGGTGCCATAATATAAAGCCGAGAAGCCTAGATCAATATTAGCATCTTCACTCATTAACAGAGTGAGTATTCTGCAGTGTTGAAAGAGAGCTTTTAAAACACTGATTTTAAATAGCAACCTAAACCGTCATTTCTTGGGCCAATCTTCCGGGCATTTTCTAAGATGTATTCCCATCAAAGTCTTCGGTATTCAATCCTTGTCGTCCCCACAACAGCCACAATGCAGCGTCATTTTGAAATATGCTACATCGCTTTCATATCCTGCTATCATAGTTTATCGTCACCAGAATTACAGCAGCTCCGCTTTAAGGCAGTGGACCGGGATACCGTAGTCGGTATAGCAACTCGCTATGGGCTGGACGGTCCGGGGATCGAATGCCACTGGGGGCGAGGCTTTCGGCACTCGTCCATACAGGCCCCTTTTCCGGGGGTAAAGCAGCCGGCTGACGTTGACCACCCACCCCCATCTAACGCTGAGGTTAAAGAAAGAATGGGGTTATACTTCTGCTTCCCCTTAGGGCCTTCACCGCCTGTTCTAGGGTGAAATTTATTTTACCTTACCGCTTTAACACTTGGTATGAAGTGTAACAGCAATGAACAACGAAGCGTTTCTTCCCGTGTTCTAATGAAACGGAGAGTCCACAGCAGTCTGCCACTGGACCACACCCAGGGCCAGGTAAATTCAGTCCACACAGTAACTCTTACGCAGGAATTCAGTCTTATTCTATAACATTCGCCTAAGGTCCTTGGCACATGCTACGTTTACAACTCTTACAAAGGGTTTTGGTGGTTGTGACGGTGGCGGCGGCGGTGGTTGCAGTGGTTGCGGCGGTAGTTGATGTGGTGGTGGCTGCGGTGGTGACGGCGGTAGGGGTATTATTATTATTAGTAGTAGTAGTAGTAGTAGTAGTAGCAGTGGTAGTAGTTGCAGATGGGTTTTGAACTTTGTAGTGGCTTCGCAGGGGAAGACGGTCCGTTAGATATTTATAACCAGTGACCGAGTCATTGCAGCTAAAAATACATTAAGCTGAAATACATTCTTGTCTTGTGAGGGCGAGTTACATCAATTATGCGAGACAGCATTTTCTGTCGTGTTCTGCCTGGATACAGCTGCGCACAGATGTGACTCCAGGCTTGCTATAAACAAAACAGCTAATCAATGGCGAGCAGTCGAAGGTCATAGAGACGTATGATTTTGACGCTATCTATATGTATCCTCTGCAAGCTTCGCCCAGAAATAACGAACCTCCACCCACGCAGTCAAGGTCAAATATTTACTCCTGAGTGACAATTAGTGGCAGTGTCAGGTGGTGGCGTTCATGGTGGGGGCGCTAGTGATGGCACGTTGAGATCATTAGAGATAATAGCGATTGCTGTGAACAACGTGGCGCCGAGGACTGTCAAAGTAGGCTACGTGACCGTATGAAAATTCGAAATGTTGCTTCTGCTGATATTCGGTGAAGAGAACTAACAACCATGGTAGCATCACTTCGACTGGGGCAGAAGCTGCAGCTGCCAGCAATATGGATCCTGCATTACGGTGGGTACGAGTCAAAATGAGACATGTTACCAGCCATTACTCTAGATGGATTATAACGCAATATGAAAATAGCTTTTATCTTCGTACGTTCTGACATGACGTTTTGAAATTACTAAAGACACGTAACTGGGGGTATGCATAACTTCTCGCAGAACCGTCTTCACCTAATACCGTATTAGTAGTCGTTTTATTGAAAGAAGCCCTCAGTAATCAGAGTATGTAGCATCGAATTACTGGCTGAAAGTGAAAAATAATAAATTGAAGAAATGTGGACAGCAGCAGCAGACTGAATACAAAGCACTCTCCCGGCAATTACTTGGAAGGGATTAAAAAAGTCTTAAAATTTGTCGGTAATGTCAGTCGGTGCACAGAACAACACCCTTCTAAATGTAAGTCACAAGCATTCAACCAAACTGCTCGAAAATGAGTAATACGACAATACACAAAAACACGTTAAATATAATGTAACGGTAAATACAATAAAAATGCATAGATGACATAGACGAAACTTTTAAGTGTACAGTTTCACGCATATTCAGAAAAATTAGCAAGAAAACACTGTAGAAATTATATAAGATAATGGGGGTATGAAAGCTCCTTTAAGGCTCTGAGAATTGGACCTAGCAGAAGAGCAAGATACAAGAAATGAGACAGCGGAAATTAAATTTGTGGGAGCAGTTGCACGATATATACTATATGAGAACAAAAGAAATGAAGAAAGACAATAACAGAATAGAGTCAACCCCCGACACAGTGCCAAACTCACATAGCGCCCATGAAAGTCCGCGAATATGCATTCCGTCTAAATCGCTGAGAAAGCCTGAAAATTCGCAAATTCTCGATAATTAGTTAATCGAATATTTCACGCACATAAAAAGTTCAATATGTATCCATATCGGGAAAGTTGTTACAGAATTAAAACTGATGAAAACGTGCAAGTAACCTTTCACTGTGTCAGGCGAGTGTAAATAGCTTCTACGGTATTATAGGAACTTTAACAAGTTTCGATTTTGTGTAGGTTATGCGCCAGACGCGATAGGCACTCGAATTTCAGACATGAACTAAGACGTCAGGGCATGAAGTCAGATATTTAATGACTATTAAGGCACACATCTTACAGCTGATTTAAAGGGGAATATAATGACAGGGTGATCACACAACGTGGCTTTGAAAGGATAAGAAACGATTGTGGCCCATTTAAAGCATTATTCCGGAAACACCTTGGAAACGCTTCAGCGACATTACTAACACTTTGAGCACGATAACCGGTGTTAACTGGAATTTGAATTGCCTATTCCAAACGCTCTGACATCACGAAGCAGAGCGCTGATCCTTAACCCTTTGTATTTAGGAAACTATTCGTTTTTCTTTGACGAAACTGGAGTCACAAAGCAGCAGGAAGTATTTTCCCTTTCCTGCATAGAATGTATTTTTACAACTATTCACGTCTTAGTGGCAATGGACGTTCTTACTTTCTAGATGTAACGTCCCGCCCAGCCAGCCGTCAAGTCCCACAATTTAATTGCCTCCCACTGGTTGAGAAACTCCAATCCATAAGGCTGGATCAGTTTTGATAGTGTGAGAATGCAATGTCTCTGCTGCTTCTACAGACCTTTCCATACATACGTCATTTTTCACTTTATATTATTCAGATATGTGCCTACCGTTCACACAGAAACGTCTGACTCCTAAACAGACAGTAAAAAGCAAACATCTACATTCGAACTGCATAAAAACCATGTTTTGTACACCCTTTATAACAATATATCGCCATTCTGTATGTGTAATTTTAGCTTTTAAACGTATCCCTGAAGATGATCCCAATAGGGATCGAAACAAGTTGGATTTATATTTTGTAATATAAAAACATCTTTAATAATAACAGTGCATTAGTTGGTATGAACTTATACGGCGTAATTTTTCACGTGACTCTAGCCACGTACTGTCATAAGTGCAGATCATTAGTCGGAGTAATTAGCACAAACGTATCAGTTTCCACGAGTCTGCTGTACGCGACACATTAGACGCGTCTGGGTGGAGGAAACCTGACCTAAAAGTAACATGAATTCAGAGGGCCGGCAGGCTGTCGTTGGCATGGCTCAAAGCGGCAATGCGCGAGGTATAAACAATTATTCGTCCGTCTTCACTTTACAGGAAAACTGCAGGGGCAAACCATAACTAAGTACACAAACATAGTAACACGAGTTTGTATTTCCCCAGCCGTCGTCTATTAAACTATTTTAAAACCACTCTTAGCTGTTCAAACCGTCAAACCTATGTGAAAATATCATATACAAAACTATAGATGTTCTGCTTAGTTATATGGACTAGGTAGAGCAGTTCTCTACAACTTAGCGATAGATTTTGTATAATGCAAAATGTATTCTGCACAATCCGTTTAAAGCACAACACAGTAAATTCGTTCCGTTTTCTGATTTCTCGATCTTCCTTTGAACTTAAGCAAACTTGGTAACTGTTGTCGAAATTCAGCTGTCAACTACCTGTTAAGTACGCGAGGTAGGCCTAATTTCGGTAAATCGATATAGTGATACGCGGAAAGCTTGTTCGATATCGATAGAAATTAAACGTGTCGACATAAGGTGTTATTCCGTTAGAGTACAAAATTGATTTCGTTTCTTGGAAGTCCTAAAAAACAAGACATCCGCCCTGTATAGATAAGTTAGGAAGATCTTGCAAAAGGGCAGTAGAGAGAGAGGTGGATAAGAATGTTCACGACAGGTGAGTGCTTCAAGAAAACAATCAACAGTTTTTAAAACTGAATTCTGCTCTTAACTATTTAGAAAGTTTTGATTAAAGGCACAACTTGCACGTTTAAGTGCGACAATGTATAACATAAATAAAGCCAGCACACGGGTCTTAATGGTGGATTTAATTACACAGCGTATGTCCCAGTTGTAAACAAGGAGTTCCAAGCTAAATTTATACAACTGCTTTCGTTTTGTACTTATTTATAGTGCAACGCAAATAGTAAAATTACTGCAATTTTTATTTTGTTTTATTTGTACGGAAAACTGACTACTTTCGTACAGATTCCTTGTAAGTCAAATACGTTGAATATAACTCCAAGAAAATGCGTTTTCTAAGATGATTCCTAGGCCACACAAGACGGGATAAACAAAGACATTTTGACATTAGGAAGAAACTAAATCAGGACAGTATAGGACAGGATTTCAGAAATTACAAACAAAATTGGCTTCAGCACGTAAACAGACTAGAAAACAAACCTTATGTTGTTAGCACCGTGCATTTTACTGTATCTAAATAAAATGTACCAAATAATGCACCTTTCTTTATTAATATTAACTAAGCGTGGGACATATGTCGGGGAATATTAGTTAATGTTAACAAAGAAAGGTGCATTAGTTGGTACATTGCATTCATATAGAAAACAAACGTTTACCAAATCTAGCACTACATTACCAGCCCCATCGAAAAAGGGATATGGGCTGCCCAAAAAGAAGATATAGAGAACAGGATCATCTGAAAGCGAATAAGTTACATAGGAGAGGACTTACAGCCCTAAACGTACAACGTTTATGATGATGATGATGATGAAGATGATGATGATGCTGATGATGATGATAAATTCAAGAACCTGAATCGTCATCATTTTCCTAATCTAAATTGCAAGCATTATTCCACGCACAATTTTTATACAGGCCTATGTTTACAACACATTTCCGTATCAAATTTCCCTGCCTGTTTCCAATGGTCGTCAGCTATTGGCATCACACCGACAGCTTAAGCAAATTTCGCAAGGTCACAATCTTGTTACTTTACGTTCTACAAAAACACTCATACAATAGGGATTCACATTTTTCTCAGCTCTATTTCCATTCACCATTTCAGGGACCTAAAGTCAGGGTTGTTAAAACCGCTACCGCTTCGATTTCCTGTGATCGCCAGCAGCATTTTCAAATAAACCAACCAAAAACTACTCCATTGAAAATTTGTTCCTGTTACAGTGAAAGGAACATAAACACGCATTGAATCCAATTACATGTGCACCCTAATTAATTAACACACTGGACCATATTTTGTGTCCGCCACGAACAGGAGCAAAGTTCATGTAGGCAGGAGAGGAGGGAAACTAGTGCATATGCACTACGCAGTCCCTGAAAGCTTGCCCAAAGGTAAATATCATTTATGTGTGTTTTCTTTCCGCCGTAGTGCACGTAAGTTACATGGTGTTTTCGTTGTACACCCAGGCCTTGTTTTACGCTGCAGTAACGTTTCTAAAAGAGCTGACATAAACAAAAAAAGGCGTAAATCAAAAATTGTATTCCCATCAGAAATAAGGGGCTCGCGTAATAGAAAGCAGCCAGCAAAAGTCGTTAAAACGAAAATGTGAGAGCGCAAATTAATCAGTGGTGTAAATTCGCAAGCGACGTTAAAGCAAAAGGGCGTAAAACAAACGGACGTAAGACAATGGCCGGTGTACAGAGCACAGGTCCTTCCGACCACCCTATCCAGCTCTCACAACTTCTCTTGGCGTGCCTACCAGTAATTTTGGCGACACGACAATCGGACAACTGGCCTGCTGGCCAACATTCGTGGCAGGAACAGCAGGCTATAACGATTCAGCATCCGATGCACATGAAGCAAGCACAGAACATATAATCTGTTCAGTAGTGTATTGTACGTAATCTTCATCGAGCAACTCACATTGTGTGGTAAATGAAGCATGGTCTTCAGCGGGTGAGCTTCTTGCGGCTCGGTACTGGAAGTGTGACGGGAAGCAGTCAACGGCATGCCCGCAGAAGCGTCCCATGGTGTCCGCTGAGGGCAGACACACCACTGTTCCCATGTCAACCAAAGCTACAGCGTGCTAAGTCGCTTACCGGCTTACTTGCAGTTGCTGTCGGTCCTACTGAGGCAGTAGCAGTACAAAAGCAGCAACTGCATCGCCCGGACTCTGAGTACTGTTTAAAGAGAAAAAATGCATGGCGTAAATTAGAAATCGGGATGCTCATCCGAACAGTCTAACAGTTGTCAGATAAAATAATGTTTCTATATGGGAACTTGGGGTAGCAATTCACGGAGAAAACATCACATAGGCCAACATTTGCTTTCTTGTGGCGCAACAGCCCAACTCGGGCGTAGGCCGCCTCTTTGTAGGGGTTTATAGATCACACACAATTAGACACACACATAGCCGGTAGGACTCCTCTGGACGGATGATCAGCTCGTTGCAGAGGCTGCTACCTTTAACAACACACATCACTCACACAAGACAGACATCAATGCCCCTGGGGGAATTCGAACCCACAATTCTAGCAAGCGAGAGGCCGCAGATTCACACCTTAGGCCGCTCGGCCATCATAGGCCTACAGGTGTGTTTTAAAGTGAATTCAGCTAGATTTTATAGAGATAATTTGCGTCATTGGTAGCCTTTTCAAATATTATTAAGGCCATTCTATCAAAGAGGAAAAGAGATAGGCGGGGCATGTGTCACGTATGAAGGAGAAGAGAACTGGAGACAGGATTCTGGTAGGGAAACCTGAAGGAATGAGACTAATTGAAAGACCAAAGAGTAGATCGAAAATAATATTAAAATTTATCTTCAAGGAAATATGATTGGAGAAAGAAAACTAGATTCATCTGGCTCAAGACAGGCTCAAGTGGCGGGTTTTTGAAACACGGTAATAAATTTTAGGTTTCCACGAAACGCCGGGAATTTCTAGAGTGGCTGTATCGACCCCATGGTAGGGCATTAAGCAACGGGACTAGTAGAGTCAGACCGTGCGCCAATGAACCACTTGATGCAAACAATAAAGAAACTGATTCACGACAAATGCTCAATACATACCCACTTAAACATGAAACCTTCTGATCTAATGCGCGTCAATCCTCTGTTTAACCAACTGTTGCATAAACACGAAAATCTGGTTAACCTTTTAAAGACGAAGCATATCTGTTTTATATAAGGACTCGGTGCGTACCGCGCTGTAAACACTCTCCAGCTCGGTTATAAAAACAAATCTCTTAATGTTTTATAAGGTAAAAGTTGCTGTTTGTTCTGAGATCCGTACAAAACACATAAACGCAATGTGGGCACCACGTAGAATTTTTTAATGTTCAACCTGGTCATATGTAAAGTTACCGCTAGGCTTTAAAAGGTTAAACAGTATCTCACAAGTTCTGACAATGCCCTTCCTCTTACGTCAGACAGTATGGCTTAAAGGGCGAGAGAACGCACGAGTGCCATCGACATGTAAAGGAATTCCAGCGGCAGAAACTTCATTGATTGGATGGTTCAGGTCAAAATGCAAATGAAAGAGAGTCCCTCCTATAACACTCCATGACAGATGTCAGTCCAGACCAAAACGTAATGTGGTGGCTGCGAGGATATCGAAAGACTTGGCAGAGATAAGGACATATATATAATCAATTCTGCCATGGGAGGAATATAATGGAGAGAACTGGAGGAAACCGGAATAACGTCATATCTATTAGTCAGTTTCACAGCTGCCTTTGTTAGGTTTCCGTAGCTTATTCATGTAAGTCCATTTAATGGTGGGAATAAAAATGTATCAAAAGGCACTCAACTGAAGACCCGTGATGCAGTAACATAATGACTACCCTACGGGGTAGATGATCAAGGGAAAATGGTTGCATTAACGGCAGAAGCAAGAAATGTCCTTGTCCGTAGAGTCCATACCGGCTCCCTACTCCACCCAGCCTTCTACTCTGTATGTACGAGGGACTATTTCCCCGGAAGTAAAGCGGCTGGGTCGTGAACCTAACCACTAAACTTCAACTGATACCGAGATTAAGAATGAGTATATTTGCAGATCACCTTCGCCACATGCCTTCATGGCGTGTAGAGAGACAGTATTTCCTTTATAGCAGATATCCGTTTGAAAATCTAATCCAGACATACGGCAGGTTTAACGGCTGCTGAATGACACACACCTCCAGTCCTATCGTTGCTTTAGGGTACATTTCATCATCTGACGTCCTAGTCATACAGTCTATTAAACTGCTATATGTAACGGTATTTTCATTGTGAAAACCTACGTAAGGAAGTAATCGTAAAGAAATGTCCTAGGAAATTTGGAATGTGTTTTCCGGTGTTTCAGTTTCTTCGAAATAAACATTACATCAAATGGTAAATATATTTCTAACAACGGGTCCATTGTTGAATAAAAATCGACAGCAAACACGACGTGTTCTCTTACAAGAAACTTTATATGTTATTGGGGAGCAATTAGAAACACTTCCATTAAAATATGTAAGACGGTTGTCAAAGGAGACTGATGTGTCGAAGTCACCGGTACACGCAGCCACAAAAGCATTTCGTTGTAGCCACACAGATTTACTGTTGTGCAAAACCCTCAGCAAGCAGACCGTGCGACGAGCGTACGGTTTTGTGACTGGTTCTGTGAAACCCTGTGTAGTGGTAAAGTAGATCGCTTGCCAGCTTATTCTACAGATGATGCATGTTTTTACTTAAACGGCCACGTAAATACTCAAAATAGCAGATACTGGTAGCCAGATTATCCAAGAACAATAACCGACGCGCCGTTACACGATGGAAAATTTAGGGTATGTTGCGCCGTCAGTGCGACAAGAATAATCGCAAGCATTTTCTTTTCAGACACAAAAAAATTCCGTAAGGTATATCGGACAAATTCTCGTATAATTTTTTTTTAAATGTAGGCCTATATTATGAGGAGAGGGACTGCAGGTTAACATAGCAAGAAGGTATGGCCGCGCAACAGCATTCAGTTCAATGTCTGCCTTAGGGAATGTTTTTGGACTAAATAAGTAGTCGTCCATTCTGGCCTGTTCTTTTTCCCGATCTAATACAATGTGACAATCAGCTGTGTGAAATGTGAAGGACAAGGCATATAAAGGTAATCCACACACACACAAAAGATGAACTTAAAGAAGCCATCAGGCGCGCTGTATCGGAAATTTCTAGAAAATAACTTAGTGCTTAATAATCTGTTCATCAGGTGTCAAACATATCTGCGAGTTGGAGGAGGTCGTTTGAAGCACGTAACCCAAGACGCGGTAACTTACACACACACACACACACACACACACACACACACACACACACACACACACACACACACACACACAAACATACATACA